>PVLC010008255.1:30930-59380 GCA_004027655.1 Graphiurus murinus | reverse complement strand
ATGGAGTGGAAAGGAGAAATGTGAAAATTAAGGAGGAGGAAGAGAGAAAGTAGGCAAGAAGGAGATGGAAGGAGAGGGGGACAGGGCAGGAAAGGCAGAGAGACACTGAGTGTGGTGCTTATTAGTCCACTCTCTGGGTCCCCTGGTTTGTGCACATAAATAATCAGTGATACATCAAACATTCACTAGCTCTCCTATATATAATTCACTAGCTCTCTTAAATATATTTCTGGGTTTAATCAGCCATAGAGTATCTTCATCTTTGAAAATTCAATCCTAATTTCTGAAAATGTGCTTTAAAAACATCTTTGCTTAAAATTGATGAGATTGAAATAATATAGTTCCATTTTTTTAAATGACTTTAAAAAATCAGATGGAGGGAGTGGATTAATCAGCCTATTGCCTTTTTGAAACAAAAATTTAGATAGATGCATTTCTCTTTTCATGTTATGTCATTACTCAGGCATAGTATAAGCCTCCTCTCTATTCATAGGGAACCTGCCCATTCCAATCCAAGAAATCTGCCTTCCTCCTCCTCCTCAAATGAAGCACAGGGCAATCAATTTTTTTTATTTCTATATGACATAAAGAATGAGGTATTTTTATGTGAGTATATATAAAAATATTTTAAATGCAAATATTCAAAAAGTACTGGTCACTCTATTTATGCTTTTCAAATGTAAAGGTACTTAAAATAAAAGGGTTATTGCATGAGCAACTATTTGTGAATATTAAAGACATAATAAGTTTCAATGTGGCATTTAAAATAATCAGAAAAACCATTAAATTACTATGGTTTAATATACAAACTCTTCTATATAATTAATGACATAAGGCTCCCAAATCATTCTATAAAGTTGATCAATTCTCAAAAGGAAAATGGATTTTAGATATTTTCTATTGAATAAAACTAATTTATGAACAATCTGGAATATTTGTTTTAAAGTCTTATTAGCCAGGCATGGTGGCGCATACTTGTAATCCCAGTACTTGGGAGGCTGAGACAGGAGGATCACAGGTTCGCAGCCAGCCTCAGCTACTTAGTGAGACCTGTTTCAAAAATAAAAAATAAAAAATAGGGCTGGGTGTGTAGCTTGGAGGTAGAATGCCCCTGGGTCCAATCCCCAGTACTGCAAAAAAAAAAAAAAAAAAAAAATCTTACTAATATTAATCCTCTTTCTTTTAAAGATAAATAGAAAATGTACTAAAATAAGACAGTTCTGTAAAGAAATAATACTAATATCCTGTTTTCAACATTTTAATGAAAAGAAAAATAATTGTTTAAAATATTCACAAAACTTGGAGGGAATAATTCTAATTAAATAATGTCTAGTAATGTAGTGCTATGTATGAAGTAAAAATTTCTGAGTAAATAAGATGTTCTGAATCATGAACAGTGGAATTGAAATGCATACAAAGAATATAAATTACATGAGGCAAGATTTATATGATTTCAGAAACAATCTGAACTACATCCGTACAACATGTTTGGAATGAATTGTAGAGAATTAGGTGAAATATGTGACAAGTAAAGCAAAATGCTTTAAAATGCCCTATTTTCATTGTCATATGCAAGCAGGACACAGCTGCAGTTCCCTTAAATATTGCACTTGATAAATGAGTTCAACAGTTTAAATAAGCAGATTCCAGAATCAAAGAAATATAAAGGATAAATAACCATATTTTCATACACCGGACCAACAGTTACTTTAGCCATGGCAATTACTTTAATTCAAATAATAAAATCATTCCTTTGAAAGGAATTAAATCTGGAGTATATCTACAAAAATTGTGTCTGGCATAGATATCATTCCTGTATTTGAAAGGTCATTACAGGCACTTTCCTTGATCAGTGACTTTTAAATATCAACCAGTTGATTTCAGAACACAAGTATAGACAACAGTAATACCATCAATTGTTATAGCAAAACACTCTCAATACTTTATCCTAATTAAACCTTTTTAAGGGTAAATGCTCAGTTTTAGCATAGGAGATTGATTGACCTGCCTTGCCCACAATACCATATAAAAATCATGAAGCAGAAATGTAGAAAGAACTACCGACAGTGATGCTGAATTTACAAAATACAATAAAATCCCCCTTTCATAGCATAATGCCCTATCACCAATTCAATTCTGCGAAAGACATTTTTTTTTTTACTTCAGTAGCTATTTCAAAGTATATGTCTCACTGTTAATGAATACTTCCCCTACTTTATGCCACTGTAATGACAGAGATTCTAGCCCATGCAGATAGCTGGGTAACTCATCTCACCAAATGCAAGTGTTTGGGGCAGACTCATTTATCTATGTTTGACTTTCATATACAAAGTTTTCCTAATAGCTGACCTGTCCTTTCTGATGGTAACTAAGTAAAGCCAAGCTGGTGAGAAGTCTGTCCTTATCAATATGATTTCATGGATACCTAAAAGGTTTTCATTCCAAAATGTATTATCTGTATCCTTGGTGATACTAAAGTTATCTTAAGCAAAAAGGAGAAAAACATCTTTCTAGAGTTGCAAGTAAAATGTGGGAGAACATAACATTGGCAAGTCACATTCACTGTAGACTGACGGCAGTTAGGGAGAGAGAGGAGCTGCAAACAAAAATGGCAGGTATATGCCCAAGAGTGTGGGTGAGATCAGGAAAGGTACAGACTTCAACTTAAGCTTCACATGTTTCACAATGCTGAACTTGTCCCCAGGAGATGGAGCCTTGAATCACTGGGCGTGGCTAGGAAGAGATAGGGCTACCAGACTGGACCATCTAGATTCCTGTTTCTTAGTCCCTCATCTTTTGCAACTTTCTTTAAAAACAAACAAACAAACAAACAAAAACCTCAGGTTTGGGGAGCCTGGAAATCACATTGAAGAAATTGACCATATGTTAGGATTTGTGCCCCAAAAATTCTAGAAAAAAAATGTTCAGACCTTGAAGCCTAATTTTGCTGAGCTCCTACATTGTGGGGTATTCATGGAAAAATATCATAGTTCGTTGTGACTAACAATTCCATTAAGAGGGTTACATACAACAGTTTAGGAAACAGAAGAAGATGAGGACAGAAATATCGAATGATCCAATTTCATTAAGAGATGAGAACCCATTAGACAAAACCACACAGTGTTTATAGAGCTGCCAATACTGCAAATAGAGGGACATACTATTCAATGTTGGGAATCTGTGACAATTGTTAGTCTTGCAAGCTTCCAATTCCTTAGTACTATATTTTTGTCTCTATGTCCAAGATTTTCAATGAAAACCTTTAAATAAATGATACATACAGGGATCTATAATTTCAACCCACTTTAATTCTAGACTGTCACACAGCCCACACATCTCAGAGGGCAGCTAACTATAATAATGGTCTATATTAGGGGCTGTTATACACACACCTCTATCTCAATGCGTTCTTCTAGGTTAAAAAGTTGCAGGTGCTGTCCATCCAAAATACCATTCATCCAAATGCTGAGCTCAATGGAAATTATAAATAAGATTGATTTTTCCTGATACAGTTGCTACATTTTAAAAATGTAGAAGGGTAGAAACAAAATTTCAAGCTAACATTTTACAGATTTCATAGCTTAAATAGACTTTTTGGCCAAATTACCCTCCATTTTTGTCATGTATCAAAATGAGTCAACTACAAATGTATATTAAATTTTCCTGTTGGCAAGTCCTTTCTTACAGATGCCATATAATTAATATTTAAAATTTCCAAAAGTCTAAAAATAAGAGATACATTAGCATTATTTAATTTTTTAGTATTTCTTCTACCTGTTGAACTTTTTACAGGAAAAAAAAAAAAAAAACTCTTACTGAAGGCCTGTATCTATATATAGTTCCAGAATCTAAATATTTGATAAAACAGGTAACCAGTACTTAAAATTTGACATTATACGCAACACTTTTATACTGACTTTTCAACTTAAAAATAAATTTCTCTATCTTTTCTGATGGCAGAAAAGAGGTAGAAATTGGGACCCCCCCCACACACACAACGTCTAATATGAAGTATTACACTTTATTCTTATTCTATATCATCTATTCATTTTCAGACTTAGGAATAATTTACAGTCAGTCTGAGGTTAATTTGCTAACTTGATAGCAAAATCAAAGACTATGGCATATTTTGGTGTTTTCTATAAAATTTGTGAAAAAAGAGAAAGAGAGAGAAAGGCAGAGAGAGACAGAGAGGGGCGGGGGGCGGTGGTTGTATCAACATATAGTCTTCCATCACAACTTGACAATTACACCTTTTAGACTAGCTTTGGCTCACTGACCTAACATGCTCACAGCTAATAATGGCAAACACTTTTACTAAGGGTCACCCTAATTGATGACAGGCTCAATCAATCAGTCTTTGGGTTAGGGCTAGATTGTCATCATATTGGCCAGTCCCCCAATTTAAAGATTTCCAGGAACATAGGAAAGCACCAGATTATTCTTGGCAAGAGTCTGCAGTAAGCACTCTTATTAAAGAAGGGACTAGTTTCAGAAAATTAATTTTCCAAAATTAATTCTAAAATTTCATACATAAGGCTGCCACCATGCTACAGGAAATTGTAAAAACAGTTTTAAGCCTCTAGAAAGCATTTGTTTAGGCTAAATCTGTTAAGGCAAATATAACTGGTTTTTCAAAACAAAATAGAAAACTCTTAAGAATTTTTATAATTTTCAAATGCATGTCTTTCTGACCCGACAAAGCCCCACAGATGACGTCCTGCCATGCCAATACCTGTTTACTTAGTAGGAAAAGATGGCATGAGCTTACTAGACAATAGTTTCTATTTGGTTAGGTTTAAATTCTAATTATATAGTGCCCGTCACGACTTAAAAGCTCCATAGAAGTAAAATGTCCAGAAATCCCAGCAGGAAAAAAGAAAATATACAATCTTTTTATTTTTCCACATACTTGACTTGCAGCTTAAAATATTAAAAATACATACACTACATGAAACTACACTTCTTGGAACCAAATTTTATTTCTTCAGTAGTGTTTAACCTTGATAGAGAACTGCATAATGATCTCTTTAAAAAAAAAATAAGAAAGAAAAGGAATCCTCTTTTTATAAGGGTCTTCCAGCCTCTACCTGGAAACTAAAGCTGCGCAGATAAAAGACGAAGTCATTAATAAAAATCACAAAGACAATGCTAACAAAAATCACCATGTAAAAGGTAAGGGAGGAATCAGAAAAATCATCAATGACTAGCATTTTAAACGACGCTTTAAAAAGAACAGAGCTGGAAGCAGCCGCTCCTTTGCAGGAGCGCCGTTTGACACTCAATGGAAGGAGAACGACTCCTGGCTGGTGAGCAGCTGGAACTTTGCAGCGTGCAGGAGGGTGGCTCGGGGCCACCACGAACTCGGACCCTTCAATCTGTCACCAGCCTGTCCGCAAAGCCCCGTGGCAGCCCCAATGCCACCCGGGGACCCACGCAGGGGGGAGGACGAGGAGCAGGACAAAGGTCTGAAATCCAAGCAATGGGTTAAGGAAACAAGATATGCGGGTTCATTCCACGTGCTAGCTGCAAAAAATGAAGAGTGAGTGGGAAAGACACCAGCCCCCTCGAATTCTCAGGCGTTTAGCACAAGCACAGCTTAATACCAGGAGATGTGTTAGGGAGTGTGTGCGGGGGGTGTAGAACAAATCCCAACTCACGACTCGATTCCCCGCCAACTTTGTTTTCTCTCCCGCGACAGAGCGCTACGCTGGGGTAAGGGTTTCTGTGGTTCTTGTATAAATGAGCCCTTAGGACCAGGAAGGGGACACAAAGATGCGCTCGCGGGGGGCGATGCGGGCGGCGGAGAGCGCGAAGATGCTGTGGTACCTACCATGGTATTCCTGTCCCGGTACGTAGTAGGTGGGGTTGCCCGCAATGTGCAGAGAAATGAGCACCTCGCCCTGCTCCCCATCCCCTTCCAGCTCCCCGTGGTGGGTACACAGGAAAAAGAAGGGCGAAAAGCGGGGGTAATAGCCCACCGCCGCGCGCGCCCTCAGCGTCGCCCCCAACAGCAGTGCCAGGAGGAAAGTCCGCGGGGCCCGGCCGCCGCGCTCCATGCCGCCGCCGCGCGCCCCTCGCGCCGCCGCTCGCTCATGCAGTTTTGGAGATGCTGGGACGGAGGAGCCGGGCGGAGCGAAGGCGGGGAGGCGGCGGCGGACCCGAGCAGAGCGGGATCCGGAGAAGAGCCCCGCCGGGAAGTTCGCGGGAGACCGCGGCGCCCAAAGTTACTTTGGGCCGGGGAAGCGCGGGGCTGGGGCTGCGGGCGCCGAGAGCGCGTCGTCCCGCCGCCTCCGTGCGCCGCCGCCGCTGCCTCTGCGCGACGCCCCTCGGCCAGGCCTGGGAAAGCGCCCGCCCCCCTCCACACCTTCTTAAAGCCCCGGGCGCCGCGCCCCCCCCGCCGCCACACGTGTTCCGGCCGCTCCCCGCCCGCCCCCGCGCGCGCCGCCCCGCTCCGCTCGCCTCCTCCGCCCTTCGGGCTGCGGGCGGCCCCGAGCGCGGCGCGGGACGCACCGAGCCCCGGCGGCGCCCAGAGGCCGAGAGCGGGGCGGGGGCGCTGTCCGCGCGGACTCTAAGGGGAGGAGTGCCGCCGTGCCCCCGGGAAAGGCAACCTCCGGCCCAGCTGTCCGAACCAGCCCACAGATTTGCCTCTTTTTCCTGGGAGGATGCGCGAGTGAAGGAGAGGGGCGGTAGGGACGGCGCTGGCGCCGGTTCTTTGTCTGTGCCGGCTGCGCCCCGCGCCCCTCGGGGCTCACCGCCTGGCAGCCCAGCAACGCGCACTTGTTCTAGGGATCCGCCCGCAGCCCCGAATCGCCAGTTCCCCTTGCGCCCGGGTCCTAGCCAGGTCTCCCCTCCCTCCCGCGGACCCCTGCCCGGCTCATCGCTGCGGCCACAGAGCCTCATCTGTAGCCGGATTTAAAATGAGATTAAGCGAAAGTGGAATTGGCAGCCTCGAGAGGTGGCTGGAAATGGTGATTTGTGCTGCACGGTATGGGGAATGATGAGACTGGGAGCGCTGGCGGATCTGAGGCCAGACTGGCGCTCTGCGCTGCACTGTTACTCATCGCTGCTGGATTCTTCGGGGTGGAGATGGGTGTAGTGATAGGTTAAGTCCGTGTTTATTTCCTTTAAATGTTAGTTATGACCAGTGCCCCTGGGGTAGGGGGAGTGGACGCATCAGGGAAGCCGCTGGCAGCGGTGATGGAGCGGTGGTAATGAGCTGCCGCGCTGGAGACTGCGGGGAAGTGAAATCGCCCAGAAGCACGTTTTTAGCGGAGGAAGGCTGGCAGGAGCCCTGCCGCATCCGGAGATGTGGGAGCGGGGTTGCCAGGTTTTAATGCCTCTCCCCACCCACCCTGGGCTTGCCACCAAGCCGGGATAAGCCCGTGCGTACAGAAATGAGGAGACTATAAAATTGGAAAAGATTTTGTCTTTGCCTGTGTGGGGGCTTGGAGGAGGATGAAAAACTGGGCCCAAGTGGAGACCTCTGTAGTCACTTCGTTGCAAAAGGAAGAGATCGTTTTTTTTCCTTCCTCTTACCCAAGCCAAGTTTAGACAGGTGAAAAGGGGGCCACTTACAACTGTCTACTGGTCCCCCTTACTTCAAAATCCCCAATGGTTCAAATTATATATATATATAATACATATCACCTAACAACAGTCATTACTCTGTATCTCTGTGCTGGGCACGGGCTGTATTCTGTGGGTCTTTAACCTTGTTTGATTCTAACACCACCTGGAGAGGCAAAAATTATCCCCAATTACAAAGGAGTAAACAGAAATGGTAATAACTTGCCCCAGATCAATGACAAAGCCTGGCTGACTCACACACACACACACACACACACACATCCTAAATTAGGTTCTCCAGAACACACCATCCAAGATGAGTCCCCCAGCTGCATTAACCACATTTCAAGTGCCCAATGGCTACATGTGATTAGCAGGTACCATATTAGTGTAGACTTATAAATTATTTCCATGGCTACAGAAACTTCTATTAGATAGTAATGTTCTATACTGAAAAGATGAACAAATGCTCAGTTGTTAGCACATTCATTCAACCAATATTATCAAACCCATCCTGGGTGCCACAAGGCTGGATGCAGTGGCCAGCGGAAAGCCAATACAGAGTTCATCCCCATGGAGTTTACAGCCCAGCATTGGGAACAGACAGTAAACATGTAGAATGGACTTTCTCACACCCTGCTAAATGCTATGAGGAAGTAACATGTGGTAGAGTGTCTTGGCAGGGAGGTCACTTTAGATTGGAGAGTCAGAGTCTCTCTGCAAGAGTGAAATAAAAGTTAAAACTTCATGAATCTGGATGAGCCGGCCCTGTAAACATGTGGGGGAGCAGTCCAGCCCCAGAGGAGAGAGTATGAAGGCCTGAAGCAGCACCATGCTTGGGATACTCCAGGCTCAGCAAAGGCAACAAGAAAAGGGAAGAGTAGAGCATGGTGGTGCACACCTTAATCCCCCGGGATTCTGTTACTGAGGCAGGAGGAGCACACGTTTGAGACCAGCCTGAGCAATTTAGAACTTGTCTTGATACAAAACTTTTTAAAAGGGCTGGTATCTCAATGATAGTGTGCTTGCCTAGCATACCAAGGCTGTGTTCAGTTACCAGTGCCATAAAAAAGGAAAAGAAAGAGTGGTATAGGGTGAGCCCAGACAAACAGCAGAGACTAAAACACATTAAATCAGAGAGTGGCATAATCAGAATGAACTAAAGGATAGGATGTCAGAATGGCAAAAGTTTTGAGAAAAAAAAATTGATAATGAGCTGGGTGTGGTGGCACACCCCTGTAATCCCAGTACTTGGGAGGCTAAGACAGGAGGATCACAGGTTCAAGAACAGCCTCTACAACTTAGTGAGGACTTATTTCAAAATTTAAAAAAAAAATTCCCTTCCCTACTACCCCCAAAAATATTTTTAAAAAGGGCTAGGGGTATAGCTCAGAGGTAGAATGTCCCTGGATTCAATCCACAATACCCCCCCCCAAGTTAATAAGATTTCTCCAGAATTTAAATATCCAACATAATGCTTTAGTGTAGTTCTCTACAGCTCAGTCTTGAGGATAGTATCAAAGTGCATTATCTCATTTACTCAACAAATATTAATTGAACAGCTAGTATATGAAGCATACTATGTTAGGAACTGGGGAAATACAGTTCCTGCTTGCCTTTCAGTGGGAGAAACATTAACATCAATTACTATATCAATTATGGAATTAAAAAGTGATATGTAACCAGGCGTGGTGGCGCACGCTTGTAATCCCAGCATTTGGGAGGCTGAGACCAGAGGATCCAGGTTCGAGGCCAACCTCAGCTACCTAGTGAGGCACTCTCAACTTAGTGAGACCCTGTTTCAAAATAAAGAATAAAAAATAGAGCTGGGGGTATAGCTTGGCGGTAGAATGCCCCTGAGTTCAATCTCCAATACCGCAAAAAAAAAAAAAAAAAAAAAAAAAAAAGTGATATGTGCTCTAAAGGGAAATAAAAAAGGGACAGAAATAAAGAGGACCATGGAGTCTTAACTGAGGAAAAAGCTGAAGTTAAAATCTATGTGGATTCAGTTTGGTAAGGATGATGGGGAAAAGGGAGAAAACATATTTCAGCCCAAAGCACCTTTGCATTAGAAGAGCTCCCCCCAACCCCTTGGAAAGGAAAGTGGTAGATGCAAGGCCTACAAAATGGTGAGTGCAGGTGGACTCGGGCCTCACCAAGTGGTCAGCACAGGCAGTGGACAGGCTGGGCAGGGCCTTGTCTGTATTGTGGAGATGTGGGTCTTTTCCATAAAAACAATGGTGGGTCATGGAAGAGATTTTTTTTTTTAAGTAGCTAAATAAATCTTTAATGTTTCTTTTCTTTCTTTTTTTTTTTTTTTTTTAGTACGGGGAACTGAACCCAGGGCATCGTACCTCCGAGCTACACCTCCAAGCCCTATTTTTTATTCTTCATTTTGAACAGAGTCTCACTAAGTTGTGGAGGACCTCACTAAGTAGCTGAGGCTGGCCGCGAACCTGTGATGCCTCTGTCTCACCCTCCCAAGGACTGGGATTACAAGCATGCACCACCACACCCAGCAATCTTTACTATTACTAATTGCAAGTGAACAGTGGAAGAGATTTTAAGCAGGCCGTATTCATACATTTGGAAGATCATCTTGGTTACAGAGAGAAGGGCATGTTGAACAGCCAACGTAGATACAGGGAAGGAATTAGAATTGTAGTTTGAGTAGCTGTGTGAGAGCTGGTCTGGAGGTAAATGAAGAGAATGGAACTGAGAAGTCTGAGAAGCCAGAACTACAGGGCTGGCTAACAAATAGGGTGGATGAACATAGAAATAAAAGGAGAGAGATATGTTGATGATATACATCTTTAAAGCTTTCGCAGTTCGGTAAATTGTTGCAATTGGATAAGCTGGTTTTAAAAATACCTTTTATTAAGTAAACTTTGTAATGAAGTATAATTTATTCATAAAAATGTGAACAAATCACAAGTGTACAGCAAAATGTAATTCAGTACTCTATGCGGCATCCAGAGAACATTAGGCAAAAGTTCCCATGACTCCTTTGAGCAACTGCCCTTCCTCAAGAGACTGAGAGGATTTTAAACAGGGACACCACATGATTTCAGGATGATTATCTTTTTTTTAAAAAAAAAAAAAAAAAGGAACTTCATATATATGGAATTATGCAATATTTTTATTTTATATTTGGTTTCTCTGACCCAAAATCATTTGTGCATTTTTGTGTTGTTACATGTAGCAAGAATTTGTTCATTTTAATTACTATATAGCAAATAGAGAAATCCATTATTAATTGAAATTTTGGCTATTTTCAATTTGGAAATATTTTTGGATTTTGGCTATTGTTAAGAGCAACTTGGTTAAAAATACTCTTGCACATGTCTTTTGATGAACACATGAATATATTACAGTAGGAGAGGGTATGTTCGATCGATCATGGGGCAGGGGAAACTTAGTTTAGTTTAGAGTACTGGGCTTTGAACCCAAGCTATTATACTTCTGAGCTATATCCACAGCCCTTTTTAATTTTTATTTGGAAACAGGGTCTTACTAAATTGAGGATCTCCTTAAGTTGCTGAGGCTTGCCTTGAATGTGTGTTCCTTCTGTCTCAATATCCCAAGTACTGGGATTATAGGTATTTGCCACCTCGCCTGGCAGGGAGATTTAACATACTAATTAGTTCAGCAGAACTAGTGAGAAGTAAAGAGAAGGCCTTAGAGATCAAAACTGAAATGAAAGCAGGAATCCAGAGATAAACAGTGAGTATCCAACCCACCCAGCACTATGAGACATCTGCCCATTTCACTAGTCCTTGAATTTCCACTTTGATGGCCATATGGAGTGTGGGAGCTGGAGATACAGCTCAGGGCCTGCCCCAGGTGGGAAGAATGATAGGACTGTGCTACTCAGAAAGTGTGGTCTGCAGATCAGTATACAGACTAGCTGCTGCCAGTTCACTTGGAGATATGTACAGAAATTGAGTGTTTAGAAACTTTTTGTCATTTTATAGTACTCTACCACCCACACCCAAGTGATATTCTGTTTTTTCTAGTAATTCATCTTGATTGTACTTTACATAAATATGTGTCTGTGTAGTGCAGATGCTGTGCAAAATACTGTAATAGGATATTCATGCATATACAATCCATCCCCAATAATTAGACCCTCAATTAAAAAGGTAAACTAGGAAAAATCTTCATATACATATATATTAAATATATATACTCAATTTGAATTTGAATCTTGACAGAGGGTAGCAATGACAGAAAAACTGTCACCTTTTTTTTTCTTTTTAATAGTACTGAGGATTGAACCTAGGGATGTTCTACCTCTGAGCTATACCTGCAGCCCTTTTGTACTTTATTTTGAAACAGGATCTCATTAAGTTACAGCACTCTGGCCTTAGGCCTTCGATCCTCCTGTCCCAGCCTTCCAAGTACTGGGATTATGGGCATGTGCACCCAGGTTGTCTCACCCAAGTTTTAAACTACAGTATGGCTCTCAAGAATTTCTAACCCAATTGTATGTTGTCTCTTACATGTAGAAGCTAGAGAGAAAAATGTAAGGAAGAGGGTGGGGAGGGTCTCATGAAAATGGAAGAGAGACTAGTAGAGGAAAGGAATGAGGGGGAGAGAGGATGGGAGGGAAAGGGGTGGTACTGGAGAATACAAAGGAATAATAATACTGTATTGTTGACTTGCAATTTGAGAAGAGAGATTTTAAGTGTCCTTAACTGCCCCCCCCACACAGGTTAACTATGTGTGGTGAAGGATGTATTCATTTGCCCATTTGACTGTGGTAATCCATACATAATGTATACATATATCAAATCAGCATGTTGTACACCTTGAATATGTACAATTTTTAATTTGTCAGCTAAATATTTAAAATAAAATGTTTTTGTAAAAGGACATAAGAGTTTCTGACACAAATTCATACTTATGTTTGATTTGAAAAACCTCAAGTTAAGAATTAATTTTAAAGTGGTCCTGGGTTGAAAGTGTTCCCATGCACCTGGCAGAACCAAATCTAAACCATCTCCAGGTAGGACAAGCAGCAACAAGAACTCCTCTAAGTCAGGCATCAGAGAATCCCAACGAATGAAGACTCGTGGAACACACACAGTGAACACATCGCTACTGCTGTGAGAAAGCAGAGTCTTAGTGAATACTCATGAACACTCAAGAACAGGAATCAAAGCACAAAGACTGCAGAGACCAGAATCAACAGCCACACAATACAAGATGTGTACAGTTAGTACATTTAGAAAAATTATTTCAAAAACATAACGAGGAATAAAGGAGCATCAAGAATGACCAGACTTTCTCAAAGTGAAAAAATATAAGTAAAATTTAAAGCTCTAAGAACAGAGGCATGTACTTTTGGCAGTATGGACTACAAGGTATTTTGGAAGCTTACTGTAAAACAACTAGATCCAACATAAAACTTAATTTTCCAGGATTTGGGGGCTTATAGAAAGTAAAATCAATTATACACATGTCTGTAATCCCAGTACTTGGAAGGCTGAAGCAGGAGGATAGTAGATTCAAGACCAGTCCCAGCAACTTAGCAAGGCCTCTCAGCAACTTAGTGAGACCCTGCTTCCAGATTAAAAAAATAAAATAGTGCTAGGGGTGTGTCTCAGAGGCAGAATGCCCCTGGGTTCAATCCTAGCAACACAAAAATAAATAAGTAAATATATACATACACACATAGTAAAGGAGATCACTAAGAAACTAGGAATTTTTTTTAAAGCCAACTAGTAGCTACATAATTTGTAGTACCCAGTGTAAAATGTAAATGTACAGGCCCTTATTCAAAATGTAGGCAATCAGTTCCATTAAAGGTAATATTTAGCTGGACATGGTGGCAAACATCTGTAATTCTAGTACTTGGGAGGCTGAGACAGGAGGATAGCAGGTTGATAGCCAGCCTCAGCAACTTAGTGAGGTCCTTTGCAAATTAGTGAGACCTTGTTTCAAAATAAAAATAAAATAAATAAAATAAAATAGGGCTGTGGGTGTAGCAGAATGCCCCTAGTTTCTCTCCCAGTACAACAACAAAAAAAGGTAATATATATATATATATATATATATATATATATATATATATATATATATATATATATGGAGCAACTATGAAGGAAAGCCAGTTCAGTACATGCAGTGAATACATATGAGCGTGGGTTCCCAATTATATGGAAATTCAATAAATGGCAGCTGGCAGTGCAGATCAAAAGAGGAAAAACAGATTTTCCAATAAATGTGCTGGGACAATTGGTAATCCAAATAAAAAAAATAATAAAATAGAATCTCTGTCTCCCAACCAGGGCCGCAGACTTCAATATAGCACCCTTCACTTGCATGAACCTCTTCCAAGGCCCTGAGAGAGGCCCAGAAATGGGTTCACATAGTCATAGATTTTGTAAAATTTGAAAAGTAAGATATTTTTATTATACTATCCCGATCTAATTACCCCATCACATTTCTCCTTGTATAGACTAGAAACTAATGTCATTACAGTGACTGTGAGCTTTTCTTTTATTTTTTTGGTCTCTTTTGTTTTTCTGACATGGCTGGAGAATTTGAGTTTAATTGGGTATTTTTATGTGGTTTTCAGTCACTTTGTGTTTATTTAAGTTATTAAAAGAATGACTTCAAGAAATAATTTTATTGCTTGCTATATTGACCTAACTGGAGCCATGACATGTAGATGTAGATTAGTGATTATATCATAGAATGCATCCTATGAGCCCTGGCTCCAGAAATATGTGCCGAGTGGAGGGGTAACAAGGTGCGAAATGTGCAGAACCAGAAGCTAGCCTCTGGAAAGTACTTCCACTCCTAAGAATTTTGCAATTCATCTAAGTTCTCTTCTGTCAAGAATGTACAAAATAGTACAGAATTTACACTTTTAGCAATATTATATTTTAGAGTATTACCTGAAATATAATTTCAGTACTGCTACAAACAACCAATACATCTATAAGTGAAATCTCATGTTTCATCATTTTCAATCTATGGAATCACATATTTAGTATACCTACTATACCTTGCTCTGATAGTCTGTTGGCTCCAGACAGAATGGCATACAAAACATCCAACAATACAGGAAATGGCCTGAAGAAACCAAGTTTCCAGTGGCTAATCTCCCAAACATATGCATCAGTAGGACTAAGTACGTAATATGAGTAATTTGATGATATTGCATTTGATTGTTTGAGGGTGCCTTTTCTGAACATCTCATATAAATGGAATTATAAAATATGCAGTCTTTTGTATTTGTCTTCTTTGGGTTAACATGATATTTTTTAAGTTCTTCCATGTTGTAGCATGTAACGGTAGTTTCTTTATTGTTGTTGTTTTGCTTTCAATGCTGGAAAGTGCACCCAGGGCCTAACATGTGCTATGTAAGTACTCTACCACCGAGCTATGTACTCCCAGCCCAGTAGTTATTTTTCATTGCCAAAATATTATTTTTGGGGGTACTGGGAATTTTTTTATACTGGGAATTCTACCTCTGAGCTACATCCCCAGCCCTTTATATTTTTTGTTTTGAAACAGGATCTTGCTAGGTTGCTGTAAACTCTCTAAGTTGCTAAAGCTGTCCTTGAGCCTGAAATTCTCCTCTCTCGGCCTCCCAAGTGCTGGTTACAGGTTTATGCCATCATACCTGGCTTAAAACAGTATAGATAGACCATTCAGTTTTTGCTTTTATGAACAATACTGCCATGAATATTTGCATAAAACTCTTTGTGTGGATGTACATATTCATTTCTCTTGAGTAGATATTTAGGAGTAGAATTGCTTGGGAGCAAAGATTCTTAACTTTGTGTAAAGGACCTCTCAACAATCTGAAGAGGTCTGTGAAGCTCTTTTTGGGATAATGTTTAAACATTTTTAATACCTTTATATAAAATATATAAGATTATGCCGGGCGTGGTGGCGCATGCTTGTAATCCCAGCATTCGGGAGGCTGAGACCGGAGGATCTGGGTTCGAGGCCAGCCTCAGCTACCTAGTGAGGCACTCCGCAACTTAGTGAGACTCGGTTTCAAAATAAAGAATAAAAAATAGGGCTGGGAGTTTAGCTCGGAGATAGAATGCCCCTGAGTTCAAT
Organism: Graphiurus murinus; assembly: GCA_004027655.1. Classification (NCBI taxonomy): domain Eukaryota; kingdom Metazoa; phylum Chordata; class Mammalia; order Rodentia; family Gliridae; genus Graphiurus; species Graphiurus murinus. The sequence goes on along the minus strand of PVLC010008255.1, from coordinate 43,729 downwards.
CCCCAGTACCACAAAAAAATAAAATAAAATATATAAGATTATGAAGAAACAAATTATACTGAAACATGGTTATCAGCATACTAAAACCATAATGCAGTAATATATATATGTATATATATATTTTTGTTTTGTTTTAGGTTTTTGATACTAAGAATTGAACCCAGAGGCATTCTACCTCTGAGCAACACCGCCAGCCCTTTTTTATTTTTATTTTTATTTTGAAACAGAATCTTACTAAGTTGCTGAGAGTCTCACTAAGTTGCTGAGGCTGGTATCGAACCTGTGATCCTCCCATCTCAGCTTCCCAAGTATTGGGATTACAAACATGTGCCACCATGCCCAGCTGCATGCACCACCACACCTGGCTCATTATTGCTACTATCTTGTGACTATCTTATTTAATGGGTTAATAAAACATATATATCAGCTGGGCATGGTGGGGGAGGAGAAAGAAGAGGGGCAAGAGGAGGGGGAGGGGGAGGAGGAAGAGTAGACAACGTATAAGAATGACAAAGAAATTCAGAATGATAATTACCTAAGAAGAGAAGGGAGGATTTGTTAGGATGGGATTCTAGGGACTTCAAATTACTTTACTTGTGATGATGTATTTCTTTGGTACTAGGGATTGAGTCCAGGAGGGTTCTACCACTGAATTACATCCCTGGCCCTTTTACAAATTTTTAATTTTGAAACAGGGTCTTGCTAAATTGCCAGGGTTGGGCCTGAACTTGCAATTCTCCTGAGTCTCTGGGTGCCACCATAACCAGCAATAAATAAATAAATAAAATAATAATAATAATAATAATAATTCCTTTTAACAGAAGTACTTCTTAATGATTTGATTCCATGTCCTTTTTATTTTTTATTCGGAAACAGGGTCTTGGTAAAGTTTCTGAGGATCTCACTAAGTTGCTGAGGCTGGCCTCACACCTGAGATCCTCCTTCTCAACATCCCAAGTACTGGGATTGTAGGTATCCACCTCTATGCCCAGTTTAAAAAAAAATGTCACTTATTAATTAGGATAACTGAAAAGTCCAAAGTAAGTTCTAACTTTAGGCACAGCTGAAATACTGTTGCCAGGACTCTCCCCATCTCTTAGCTCTTCTCTTTCCTGCAGTGACTTCATTCTGAGTCAGGTCCTATCCACATGGTAGCCTTTGGCAAGTCCAGGTGTATTTTATCTTTAGAGGAATGGGTCTGATTGGACTGGCTGAGAGTCATATGCCAATCCTTGAAGCAGTTCCCTATGATGAAAATGCTGATTGCCCCATACGGGGCATGTCTCCTAGAGACTAGAGGGAGTAAGAATAGAATCAGATCCACGAAACCCATGTGCACGATGAGGGAAGAGGGAAAGTGAATGCTAAGCAGAACAAGCAACACTTTGTCAACTAAGGATGCAAATGTCCTTCCATTTTCCAGCAGTGGGGACTCATCCTGTATCCTGGTGTTCCCTAGTAGCTACAGAATATCTGACAATATGCCTAAATACATTCTTCTTTAATGATGAGTGCTGATTGGGGCTGGTTTTCAAAAGTGGCATTCACAGTAAAGTGAATGTTAACTTGCCTTTGGTTTTGGTGTTTGTTTTTTCTTTTTTTGGTGGTGCTGAAAATCAAACCCAGGACTCCATGCATGCTATGCAGATACTCAAACACTGAGCTATAGCCCCAGCCAAGAAAAGTCTGGACCATTGTAAAATAGAGACCAGAGTTCCCATATTCTCTAAGACTTTGTAGCATTAATAGGGTTTGCTATTTGGGTCTTCAACTTGTTACTTCCATGATAAAGAGCTACATGAATAATATATAATTCTGCAAAGCTTTCCAGTATAGTTAAATAAAAAAGAAGGATTTGCTTAATATTGTGGGATTCAATGCTGTGTATACTGATGTAATGGGAAAATTATTCAGAAACATTTCATTCCTAAGAATATACTACCCACATTATCAATGCCTTGGCATACTTGGGCTTACAAAAACTACAATCTATACTTTCTGAGCACATGACCTTGTTGGTGACTTTTCACCACCCCGCCCAAAAAAAGTTCTTGAAATTCAATAGTTATTAGAACATAAGTTTTCTCTAATAGACAAGAATAAAATCAGAGATATTCACCCACTATCTTTTCATAGTATTCAAAGAGGTTTTCTGAGGTGATTCTCTACTAATGGACACTCCTCATATTGAAATAGCAAGAATTTTAGCTATGAGAGGATAGACTGAGGCAGGTTAATAAATATTAATTTATTACACATTGTTCACCTACTGGCCCTGCTGATAGAAGAGTGAGGGGAGATGATTTACACTCTCAAGTAGCTTATAATTTAATGGAGGGAACATAATTATAATATAGAATAGTAAATATTTATAAATAATATAGTGGTAAATATTTATAAATAATATAGTACTTCAGTAAAATGAACAATATGCATTATGGTACTTAAAATTGAGTGTCATCAAGAAAAAGAAGGGAGTGAGATGGCAGAGGTGCTGGAAAATGCCTCAATGGGAAATAAATGTCTTAGGAGAGACTTGAGCTAAGTTGTAAGGATTTAGGAATTATCTGGATATGGCTGGGGGGTACAAAAGGAAAGGACAACACAAGCAGAGTAAATAGAGAAGCAAGCATAGCATGCTCAGTTAACTAAAAATACCCTTAAAGGAAAGATGTGTGTAGCCAAAGATGTAGGCACTTCCTGATAGGACTGGAGAAAGTACCTACAAAAATATTTGTAACCAGGAGTGGTGGCACATACCTGTAATCCAAGTACTTGGAGGGCTGAGACAGGAGGATTGGAGGTTCAAGGACAGCCTCAGCAAGTAGTGAGATTCATCAACCTAGCAATACCTTGTTTCAAAATAAAAATAAAATAGTGTTGAGGGTGTAGCTCAGAGGTAGAATGCTCCTGGGTTCAATCCCTAGTACCCCCCCCTCCACACACACACACACACACACACACACACACACACACACACACACAAAAAAAAAAAAAAAAAAAAAAGGAAGGAAGAGATCAAAGATCTATTGAGATTTAATATCCTTGAGGATGGTTACAAGAGAGAGCTTAATAATCCACATTTTAATGTAATAAATGTCTTAGAGGAGATTTGGGCTAAGTCATAAGGACAAGTATGAATTATCCAGGTATGTGGGAGCGTGGTAGTTTAATTAGTTTGCTGCCCTAACAGTTAGTCTAGATTAGAGGTCAGCAAACTTTTCCTATAAAGGGTCAGATGGAAAATATTTTTGGCTTTGCAAACTATCTTAATCAGTTTTGCATAGCTGTAACAATACCTGAGACTAAGTAATTTATAAAGAATAGGTTTTTATTTTATATTTTATTTTTTGGTCACAGTTCTGGAGGCTGGCACATCCAAGGTCAAGGCACTGACATCTGGTATTTGGTGAGGGCCTTTCAAAATGGTGTTTTGAATGCTGCATTCTCTGGAGGAGAGGAACGCTCTTCTTTCCACAACACAGAAGCAGAAGAGAGCACACTCACTCCAATGAGCCTGTTTCATGAGGACTCTTTCATGATCTGAACACCTCCCACTAGGCCCCACCTTCTAATTCCCTTGTGTTGCAAACTAGAAGAATGAAAACATTTAAACCATAGCACAAAACAGAGTTTTTGTTACAACTGCTAAATTCTGCAGTTGTATCATGAAAGCAGCCACAGGTAGATGGGTATGACTATTCCAGTATAAGTTGAATCACAAGATAGATGATTTTTCCCAAGGTATCTACCTAGTAACGGAGCTATGAAATGGACCCCAAATAGTGCTAGCCACACTGACCCAAACAACAACTGGGTATATCTGTCTGGGCAGCTCTTACCTCTTGATTTTCTCCCCACAAGCCATATGAGAAGCTCTTCCTCACTTTGGAAAGTGGTATTGAAGAGAGAAAAGAAAACCTGGCTGTTTATGCTTGATTCATCCTCTGCCTGGGAGAGTCAGGAGCCGAGGAATCCTATACAGCAGGGCAGCTTTTCTTGTCAAGCATCAGACTTCCTGCCCTCCTTGCCAGACTGGCCTATGCATGGCACACAGGTGTGCATGGAAGACATTTCGGCCATGTGCAGGGAACACCACTTTCCAAGTCTGAATTTATTTCCCTCCTTTCACATTCTCCACCAAATATGGTAAATCACAGTTAAGATTTACACCCCAACATAAAAACCTATTTGACTCATTACAGAGCTGAAATATAGCACTATCCCACTGCAAAAAGTCCTGTCATGTTAGTGAATGTGTGGGTCTTGGACCATGAAACTCACTCTGAAAGGCATAAAAATATTCAAGAACTAGGAATCCCAAGCTTTTTCTTGAGGTGGGAGGGGAAGGCGAGGGAGCTAACTGGCTACCTTTAATGATTTCTCTCATTCTTTATCCTCATTTGAATTTGAGAAAATCTTTAAGGCTTAGAGGGGACTTGTTCATTCCAAACAATTTATCTCTATGAATTCCTTTTTTGTGTACTTTACATGTCAGAGACACACAATAATGCAACCATTACTTGCCAGTTGTGTGAACTTTGATCTCATATGGGTCATGGGTCGATTTCAAACAGAGCACTAAATGTGAAGTGATAGGCAACTTCCATGCCTATGATATTACGAGATTTTATTTTTCACATAGTGAATACAATGGCACATTTTTGTCTTTATTTTTCAGTGAATAATTATAATATGAACATTGCTTGAAGTCATGGACAGGTCTAGCAATTCTGTTAAAGACATAAACTTCTAAGCATCACACAGTTTAGCATTATATATCTTTTCTTCCAAGTAGATTTAATGAATACTTCCTTGTTCATTAATATTAAAAGATTTAATAAGAGAAAGGCCACTGACAAAGTATGTCTTACAATTGAAAAGTCAAACACTTTAAAAGTTATAAAATCAGTCACTGTTAAGATGTGGTTGCACAATTTGCTGTCAATGGCACAGGTACAATTGCAAAAAAAGTAATAATTTTGAAAGACTCAACTTAGCCACATTCTCTATCATTTTTGTAACTCATATAGCAATGTGTTAAATATCACAAGTTTGACACTGAAATGCTGAGGAAGATGTTTACGAAACCAATAATATAGCTTCAGTGTTAAGATATGTAAATGAATCTGGACCCCTGACTAAATGTACTCAAATCCAGGTGGTTTTGTAAATAATTGAGTGGTACAAATGATACTGCTGTAGCATTCAAAATTTTGGATTGTATTCAACTGTTTCTAACAGAACCCCAGTCCTGTGTATGCACTGCTGGCCCTCAGTGGTTCTGATTCTTCTGAAGCACTTTTGAGTTTTGTCTAATGAAAACCCACAAACCTAAGACTCAAGTAATATATCCTAACTCAATGTATAAGTCAAGTAACTTTAACTTATATGCTCAATTATTAGAAATGGTAGTTATAATTGATTTGAAAAATAATTTTAGTACTTTATGAATTACATAAATGATAGTTTGACTAAATTGAAGTCTTTAAAATTATCACCATTATTATTTTGCACTAGTATGTGTAACATAAGCTTGCAACCATATCTTAACAGAGATCAATTTATAACTTCTAAAGTGTAAGTTTTTCAGGCATAAGGAAGATTTCATTAATGGCTCTCCTTTTATTGAATTATTTTAAATAAAACTAACAAAATTATTTATGGCATTGTTCCTCTTTTCTGGCAAAAATACTAGTTCACAAACTACTGCCTGCTAGGTGAGTTAAATTATTTTTTTTAATTTTAAATATTGATCATTCCATTTTAACTTAATTTTTATTGATACATTGCAATTATACATCATAGTGAGAGTCACAGTGATACACATATATGCACACAACATCTCTTGGTGTGTTTCCCTCAGTATCCTTCCCCCTGCCCCTTCCTCCCTGTACTGGCTACTTCATATACAATTTTACTTGGAAATGTTTATTCTAGATAGCCTTAATCTGAAGTGTTTTTGAAATAGACATTGATGATCACAAAAATCTCCTTTCATTTCATAGCAATTCATGATTACCTTTCAGGTACAAACCATAATATAAATAGCTGATTATCTTTTCAGTAAAGGTAAAATCCAGGTCAAGGTATTTATAATTGTTTTCTCTGTGTAGTATGAGTAGTTTTACATCTTTAGGGTATCATAAGCTGGAAGACTGACAAAGAGAATATATTCCATGCTCTTCTAAATTTTGTGTCTCAGATACTGCACTAAAATATTTCCAGAGTTAAATATCCATTCATTTGAAACTGACCATCAAATGTAACAAAAAGGTTGATTTTCTAACTCTTCTTTCATAAAAATATCATTGAGCCACCCTGCATTTTTGGAGGAGAGTACTAGAGATTGAATCCAGGGACATTATACTTCTAAGCTACACCCCTAACTCTTCTTCTTCTTCTTCTTCTTCTTCTTCTTCTTCTTCTTCTTCTTCTTCTTCTTCTTCTTCTTCTTCTTCTCCTCCTCCTCCTCCTCCTCCTCCTCCTTCTTCTGTTATTATTATTATTATTATTATTATTATTATTATTATTATTATTACTATTATTATTTTGAAGCAGGTTCTCACTAATTCGCTGAGGGTCTATCTCACTAAGTTGCTGAGGCTGGCCTCTGACCTGCGATCCTCCTGTCTCAGATCACCAAGTACTCAGATTATAGGCGTGCATCACTGTGCCCAGCCACCCTGTATCATTATTATTATTATTATTTTAATTGGTGTTGGGGATTGAACTCAGGGGCATTCTACCTTCAAGCTATACCCCCAGCCCTGCTGTTTTATTTTTTATTTTGAAACAGGGTCTTGCTAGGCTTCTGTGGCTGGCCTCAAACCTGTGATCCTCCTTTCTCAGCCTCCCAAGTACTGAGATTATAGGTAAGTGCCAACAGGACCAGCTTGCATTATTTTACAGAAGTCCTTCTAGTAGGTGAGCCCTGGTTTTTCCAAGAGTCACTTAAAGTACCCAAGAGAGGATTTTCTCAAAGAATAAGACAATTTGGGGGCTCCACATGAGGTGAGGTGAGAAATGCTTCTCGGTTAGAAGGTCCAGAGGCAGGATGTCCAGTGCAGGTGACACCTTCTGTCTAAGAGATTCACACCCTCTGACTGGATGGACGATCTATGCATACATAACCAGAGTGATAGGCCATGAGTTATGTGGGGTCAAGAGTTTTGCTCACTGATACTAAAGCCCCAGACTTTGTAAGCCAATAAGTTGCACTTTCTGGGAACTCAGGGCTTTTAGGACAGCCCGTCTCCCCAATTCTGTTCAGCATTAAGCTCTCTTTTTCTGAATTTGAGAATGAGTCATGGCTGTAACTCTAGGGCAGCCTGACAAAGCTTAGGCACCAATGGCCTGCCCTGTGATTTCCAGGTCAAAGGAAAAGAAAAAAAAAAAGAGGGAAAATGACAACTGCCAATTTAAGAGAGGCATGTGAAGAGTGTTACTGTTGAAAAATAATGTTGACCTCAAAATGGCCTTCAGGAAAATAGTGCTTCTGCTAAATGATAAACTGAGCCTAGGCTAAGGTCTAACCAGAATGACTTTCTTTTAAAAATTATTTTATTGTTAGTAAGGTATATAACATAATGTTATGGGATGCATAAAGATAATAAAATGTTACTATAGTAAATCAAATTAACATAACCTTATATAGTTACCAATTTTGTTATTTTTTTGTGGCAAAAGAATCTAAAATCTACTTATTTAGCATAAATCCAAGACAATATATAGTATGTTTTCATTACGTATGGTACTCAGCTATGGTATATTAGATCTCTAGACTTATTTGTGTGTGTGTGTGTGTGTGTGTGGTACTGGGGATTGTACTCAGGGGCATTCTACCTCCAAGTTATACCTCCGGCTCTATTTTTTAATTCTTTATTTTCAAACAGGGTCTCACTAAGTTGCGGAGGGCCTTACTAAGTAGCTAAGGCTGGCCGCAAACCCCGATCCTCCAGTCTCAGCCTCCCAAGTACTGGGATTACAAACGTGTGCTACCACACCCGGCCTCTCGACTTATTGATCCTACATATCTGCTACCTTTTTTCTATTGTGTTTTGATTTTTGCTGGTATTTTATATAAATAACTATTCTTGATTGGGACAATTCTTGTCCTAATCTATATATAAAACATTTGGGTCCTTGAAGTTTAAAGCGAACATGAATGGATATTTCTCAAGATAGAAAAATCTAATATAAACCCTCAAAGATTTCAAAGTACTTGGCTTAGTAACTGCATCACTCATTATTTACTATTGATTATGGACGAATGATCCATGAACTTGGAGCTATTTATTTTGTCAGTTAATTTAGGCATCCAAATGCTGGTAGTCTTTGAAGAGTTTGAAGTAAAAATGATAAGATATTTTTTCTTGGCCAAATTAGTTACAAATAAGATAATCTGAATTTAAGGAAGAAGAAAATTACATTTCAAAGATTTAATAATCAGAATAATTTTCTTCATTATTCTATCAGATGAAATTTTTAAAATGTAAATGAATAGAATATGTTAAATTAGATCAACTTGTGGTCAGATATGTTGTTAAACCTAATTACTTAATTAGAAAAAAAGTTGAAGTTCAGGGACGGAGAAGCCTTGAGTTCATGTCTTACTATGCTTCAGGTAAACTACATATGCTGCCTCAAACCCTAATGAGCAATCCCTTGCTGCTGAAATCTATTTTCTAGATAACTGACTATTGAATAATAAACTATTTAAAAAGGGTCAGGGAAACAAACTACAGTAAGTGCTCAGTGGATGACTTAGCAGTCCGATAGTCTAATTTTTTGTATAGCTTCAGCCTGTAAATTTTACATTTTCTTAGCATTCTATAACCGAGAAAAGTTTTGCATGAAAAAACACTCATTTTATTTAATCTTCACAATAAGTTCATGCGGTTGGTGGTTATTGCCATTTCATTCTATAGATGCAGATGGAGAGGCTCGGTGAGTTTAGGAGCACTTGGTAGAGTCATTCAAATGACTATTGGTCAAGGCTTAGAATGTGCCAGAGACAGCTAGTAAGTAACAGCCAAAACGGTGAACTCAAATACTACTTACTAAAGCCATTAACAAAGCCTGGTTTCAGTTATCTTTCTCAACACAGAGAAGCAGGCAACAGCTTCCTGTTAGAGTTGCCATGCTAGTTGAAAGCTCTGCCATTGAACTCTGTGCCAAGCTACCCTTGACAATCTGTTAGCAAGAAAGCACTGACTTTAAACCCTGAAGTACTAATTATGGGCAAAACTGTGAGATGAGCTGAGAGGCAGCTACCCCCTCCCACCATGGGGCCTTTCTCTGTTCTGGCTCTCCTCTCTGCCAGTGTCCCGCCCTTTTCACTCCTATTAACTCCTGTTTGAAAAGCATCATGAAACAAAAGCAGTTTAATAAAAGAAAAAAAGAGGTTAGCCTGATTAGGAAAAAAGAAAGAAAGCAAAATACACTTTTTTTTAGAAAAAAAAAAAAAGATTTCACCATAGATATGAAAAAGATTATAGAAACTGTTGAGAAAATATGTACAACTTTGTGTTTATAAAATTGAAAATCCAGAGGGAAGTAATAATTTTCCAGTAAAATATAAATTACCAAAGTTAACCTAAAAATGAAAACCTGAGCAGACCAATAATTATAGAAAATATCAAAAGATAAACCTATTTATTTATTTTTGTAGTACCAGGGATTGAACCCAGGGGCATTCTACCTCCAAGCCATACCCACAGTCCTACTTTATTAGTCTCACTAAGTATCTGAGGGCCTTGCTAAGTGGATACAGCTGGCTGTGAAACTGTAATCTTCCTGTCTCAGCTTCCTAAGTACTGGGAAAGATAAACCTTTAAGAAAAGCTACAGGCCCAGGTGGTTTTATAGAATATAGTCTTTAAAAACTGATAATCCGGCCGGGCGTGGTGGCGCATGCTTGTAATCCCAGCATTCGGGAGGCTGAGACCGGAGGATCCGGGTTCACGGCCAGCCTCAGCTACCTACTGAGGCACTCCGCAACTTAGTGAGACCCGGTTTCAAAATAAAGAATAAAAAATAGGGCTGGGTGTAGCTCGGAGGTAGAACACCCCTGAGTTCAATCCCCAGTACCGCAAAAAAGAAAAAAAACTGATAACCCATGTTATTTAATATACTCTAGCCCTCATAAATACAGCAATCCCCAGCCAGAAACACCTTATTGACCAAACCCAATAGATAGCACAAACAAGAAACTTATAAATCAATTTTGCATATCAATATATATATGAAATTTTAAATACGATAGTGCTAGTCCAATCCAGAAGTATATGAAAAACGCAATAATTTGAGTTTATTCTAGATACGCAAAGACAGTTCAATGTTAAACAATCTTTCAAGATAGTACATTATGCCAAAAAATTGAATTGAAAATGAGTACTATTATGACTACAATAGTAGAAAAATGAGGTTTATCAAAATTTACCATCATTTATAATTTTAAAAACCTCCTAATAAAATAGAAATGGTATGACTGAGATTATCTGGTACCATCCAAGAGCCAACATCAAACTAAACAGTAAGATGCTGAAGCCATTTTTATTAATATCAGGAAGAAGGCAGAACGCTCACATCTCACCATTTTATTTATTTATTTATTTTTTATTTTTTGCAGTACTAGGGATTGAATCTAGGGGCATTCTACCTCTGAGCTACACCCTTAGTCCTATTTTTTTATTCTTTATTTTGAAACAGGGTCTCACTAAGTTGCAGAGAGTCTCATTAAGCAGCTGAGGCTGGCCACGAACCCTGATCCTCCTGTCTCAGCCTCCCAAGTACTGGGATTACAAGCGTGCGCCACCATGCCTGGCTTACATCTCACCATTTTAGAGTTAGTACATTAGACAAGAAAACAAAATCTTAAAGCACTAGAAAATTTTAGAAAATAAACAACAAAATTATTCTTTTTTTTTTTTTGCAGGATGTGATTATAAATATAGAACCCCATAAGATTTGTTGAATAAAATAATAGTATAAAAATGAACAGATTTGAGGCAATATATAAAAATATTACTTTCTCTTCATATTTGCAATAACTAATAGAACAATATATTAACTACCAATAAAAATAGAGGGGGCGTGGTGGTGTCCCCTATAATCCTAGTGACTCAACAGGCAATCCCAAGAAAACTTAGAGTTGGTGATTTGTAGGATACTATGAAAAGCCATTTGTAGCTGTCTAACTTCATGTTGCTAGCAGATCTTGGTCACATAAAGTAAGAGAAGGTAATATAGCAAGAATAAATGTTCTGCTATTAGGTTACAGGTAAATCCAGCAATTATAATAATTAATAAATGAAGAAATCATTTATTTATACATGAACTGGTTGGATGAGAGGAGCACAAAACACTTCAGAAAGTTATTTAGAGGTCCGGAAGTTCCATTTTTCTCTTTATATTGCCTTAATAAATCACACAAATAAACACAGTTGGAGGTAAAAAAAAAAATTAGATGAAAGTTGAATGTCAAATTGAATAAGAAATTTTAATTGGAGAATAACAATCCATATAAGTATAGATGAGCTTATAAGTGAAGTTATCACTTCCTCTCTCCTATCTCAACTCCTAACATGAAGTGATAATTGCCTTAAAGCAATATAGCTCTTAATACACCAATAGGTATTTTTTTCTGAAGACTATAAGTAGCAAATTTCAACACCTGATGAATCATGTTATTTCTCATCTCACTTAACAAATTCTAATAGGAAACAAAAAAATCTCCTGCAGGGATTCATTTATCTTCGTACAAAATGTCTGAGATCAAAATCTGGCCCAGAAAATGGAGTAGAAAGATCAGGAAACAGAAATTATATAACTGTCATCGCAAATAATACTCTGTTCTTCAGGACTTGAGTAATAACATTTTTTTAACCATAAATTCCTATATTTTTTCTCAAGAAAAATAAAGTATCAAAAACTTAGAAATCTAAATAAAAATAGACAAACATTAAGTCTCCTAAGTGAATTCATTGTGAAAGAGTTTATTTTTTTTAAACGTGACAAAATACCACATCAAGGTTTTTTATAGAACTGGAATGAACACTTGCAACATTCATAGAATGGACAAAAGATAACTGTAGTCAATTATATTATACTCCTACTCCTGAGGAAATATCTCACAGTCCAGGAAATGTGTTCTGAAATCCTTCCTGTATGTGGTAATATGTCCCAGTGAGTCTTATTGTCTATTAAATGCCCTACTTTCACACAATCTAAGAGTGAATATGTATTTTTATTGATTTTTTAGCACAACATCTTTTGTTCCAAAATGGACTTAAGGTAATTTTAAAAGACAACGTGTAACAAGACCTCATAAATTAAAAGTGTGAGTAAAAGAGAACAATATGGGTAAGAACATAAATGGAGCCAAAAATAAGTCCAAAAAAGACCTATTGTAATAACCCCACTCTTGCTATTGGTGGGCCACGGTGATTGAGAAAAGGAAAACATTGAACTTTATAGTACATTCCTGTAAATGGAAAATATTGTGATATTAGCTTAAATTATTTTATTTGTTGTTGTTGTTTTTGGTTCTGGGAATTGAACCCAGGAGCATTTTACTTCCAAGCTACACCCCTAGCCCTTTTTTTTTTTTTTTTTTGGTTTTTTTTGGCGGTACTGGGGATTGAACTCAGGGGCATTCTACCTCCGAGCTATACCCCCAGCCCCATTTTTTATTCTTTATTTTGAAACCGAGTCTCACTAAGTTGCGGAGTGCCTCACTAGGTAGCTGAGGCTGGCCGCGAACCCGGATCCTCCGGTCTCAGCCTCCCGAATGCTGG
>PVLC010008255.1:0-30830 GCA_004027655.1 Graphiurus murinus | reverse complement strand
TAGCCCTTTTTAATTTTTATTTTGAAACAAGGTCTCACTAAGTTGCTCAATCTCGCTAAGTTGCTACATCTGTCCTCGAACCTGTGATCCCCCTTTATCAGCCTCCCTCCCAAGTATTGGGATGACAGGCATGTGCTACCACACTCAGCTAAATTATTTTATTTGTAGTAGTAGCAAAAGTACAGGTAGCAGTTAGAATAGACCTAAATCAGAATGCTTACTTTAATTCCAAGAAATTTTCTGAGTATATTGCATATATTTAAATCAGTTAAACCTTACAAAAGATAATTAAGAAGATAATACAATAAGGTATAAACACTGTGTGCTTATAGCTTTTATATATTCACCTATCTGAAACAAATTTGATTAAATATAAACAAAAGCTATAGAAACAAGCCAAGATAGCAACTTTAATTTGATATAAATCATGTTGTTCGAAACTAAGTCTTGTTTGCAGCATGAACATGGAATTGAGCACTAAGATAAAAGTTCATTTAAGTTTGGCATGCTAGTATTTGATGACTCAATTCTCCCTCCATTTCCCCCTAATTAGACTACAGGGACGCCTGGTTCACAGGGTCTGTTGAGAGATCAGTTGGCCTTCCTTCAGTGAGAAGACATCCTGAGTGTATCAAGCCCACCAGTGTTCTTTTCTCATTACCTGGCAACAATTCAAGAAGTATCACTTGGCATCGACTCTACTAGAAGCACAAACATCAACTCAGGCAGTAAACTGTGGGCCAGTTTTAATTATAAGATGCAAATGATCCAAAGCATGCTTACATTAGAATGTCATGTAAATAAAAACCCAAAGTTCATTCTTTAGAATAACTCTCAAGTCCCTTTTCTGGGAGACATACTTTATTTATTTATTTATATTTTGGAGAACTTTATAACATTCTTCATTTAAAAAATTAATAAACTGCTCAAATATTACTGTTTTGTTTGTTGATGTTGTTGGTTTGTTTTTTCAATTCAGGGGTGTTCTACCTCTGAACTATACCTCTAGCCCTATTTCATTTTTTATTTGAAAGTGTCACCCTAAATTGCTGAGGACCTCCATAAGTTGCTGAGGCTGGCCTTGGATCTGCTTCAGCCTCCCAAGTACTAAGATTATAGTACCATGCCTGGCTTCAAGTTTTACTAATCTTCATACTAAAAGATGAATATTTCTCATGGGAGGGGGCCAATATAGAGGACAATATGAAATTAAACTAATAATGGTGTTGGCAACTCTTCTGTAAGAAAAGACAAGGATCCCAAAAACATAATGATGATGCCACACCAACAGTTATTTGAGCAAAAAGAGTCCTAATGATATGGTTTTATTGACCTTTTTTTTTTTTTAAGTGCTTGGGCTCAAACCTAGGGCCTTGTGAATGCTAGGCTAGCACTCTATCAAAGACCAATACTTTCAACCCCTATTTGAGGGTATACTTTTGTTGTTGTTTTTGTGGTTCTGGGGGTGCAACCCAGGGGCATTCTACCTCCAAACTACACCCCAGCCTTATTTTATTCTTTTATTTTGAAACAGGGTCAAACTAAAATAGGGCTGGGGGAATAAAGAATAAAATAGGGCTGGTTGGGAACCTATAATCCTCCTATCTCAGCCTCCCGAGTACTGGGATTATAAGCATGCAACACCATGCCCAGCTAGAGGGTACATTTTTAAGCAAGGGGAAGTCATGCTTTGGGGAAAGGCACTTGTGGCAATGAATTCAGAGATACCAAATACTGGAATTCAGCAATTATATGTTGTCTTCAAGGCTTTAACATGACCCATAAACTTCAATATGAAAAGACTCATATAAAAATCTAAGGAGTCTAATAAGAACTTGAACCTGACTAGACATACTACACTTCCACCTACGGATGGGCTGAGAGAATATTCTTAGGAAGTGTGCCATCCAATAATGTATATTTATATAATGTCCTTAAGCTTGGAAAGATCTTAAAAACGTATTATTATTTCTACTTGTTTCTACTGGTAGTGTTATCAGTCAGGATGCTTTCAAACTGACTTAAGCAATAATAAAATGTATTATCTAATATAATAAAAGGCCCAGCATAGGTGTGGCTTCTGTGTTGGCTTCTGCATTGGCTGATGCAGCGGCTCAAATTCGTCCAGGCCTCATATCTTCCTATCTCACTGCTTTGCCTCTCCCAGTGTGGATCTCTTCCTACGGCAGGTTCCCCAGCAGTCAGGAACATGGTTGCCAGTAATAATTGGGTACACAATTCCCCATCCAGCAGAGAGCAAGTGAGTTTCTCCACCAATACATGAGAAAATTCTTTTCTTAACAAAAATGTCCTAATGTTCAACTTAAAATTGCATTTATATGATGTCAACCCGTTTTCCATCTTCTTCAGGCTCCCCTACAAATATTCAATAAACTGTACTATCCTCTGGTACTCACACACAAAAGAAAACAAAGAAAATTTCTTTCCTTTTAATCAGATTGGCTAACCATAGGTCCCCCTGCCAATGGAGCACCATAAGCTGACTGCTTAAGCCAGGCTAGTAATCAATCCAGGCAAGAGACCTGAAATGACTGTGATTGCCATAGACTAGCTAGAACCCATCCAGGCTGGGACTGGAGTCACCTTCCCCTCAGTCACATGGGATATACTTTGTGGATATCTGTATAAAACCTGAGTTTCACTGTGAAAAAAGAAGTGGGATAGACAATCAACAGATCTTCTAGCAGTGAAAACTTTGGAACTGAGCTTGTAGCTCAGTGGTAGAGTACATTCTTAACATGTGAAAAACCCTGGGTTCAATTCTTAACACACACACACACACACACACACACACACACACACACACACACACACACAGATGCAAAATCTTTTCCCAAAAATATTAAGGGAAACCATTTTGTACTGTGCTCTGATATATCTTGGATGGGCTATAGGGGGCAGTAGTGGCTCAGTACTCAGAGAAATTCTGTTATTTTGTAGTAAGAGACACTTCCTTAGATGGTGTTTATTATTTTTTTAAGGATCAGACATCACTTGCTATCAATAAATCATATAAACCATAACAGTTATTTTCATCAATTAAAAACAGCTGCTTGTGATCAAGTGCACAGAAATAATGACTGATTCCTTTTCTCAGTATTTCCTGTAGGGCCTTTCTATACCTTTGACTTCACTCACAGAATGGCTTGCATTAGCAAGAATAATTTATATATTCTATTAGCATATTTTCCTCACTAACCAATTACCTGCTACATATTATAAAATGGGTAAACAGGCAATAGGTATTTCTATATATTTAGTTCACATTCTATGAACTCATTCTTTGAGAACAGTAAGGTTAGCATTAAACTCAGTAGAAAGATAAGCTAATAAACAGGCCAATTACTTATTTAATCAAGAAGACTTCTTGGATGAGTTAGACTCTGAGCAGGAAGCAAATGAAAGGGCAAATAGAGAGAGGGAAGGTTTTCCAGATAAGTAGGTTCCTATGGACAAAGAGGGCTAAGCAGGGTGGTGACTCTGGGAAAACAGTGAGGGTGGTGGAGGATAGAAAGGACCACAGAGAGACAAGCCTGTTGGTGCACACTTGCCATCCTAGTACTTGGGAGGCTGAGACAAGAGGATTGCAGGTTCAAGACCAGCCTCAGCAACTTAACCAGACCCTCAGAAACCTAGCAAGACCCTGTTCAAAACAATTTTTTTTTGTGGTATTGTGGATTGAACCCAGGGGAATTCTACCTCTGAGCTACACCCCTAGCCCTATTTTTTATTCTTTATTTTGAAACAGGGTCTCACTAAGTTGTGAAAGACCTCACTAAGTAGCTGAGGCTGGCCAGGAACCTGCAATCCTCCTGTCTCAGCCTTCCAAGTACTGGGATTACAAGCGTGTGCCAGCATGCCTAGCTTTCAAAACAAACAAACAAAAAATTAAATGGCTGGGGGTATAGCTCAGAGGTAGAATGTCCCTAGGTCCAATCCCCAGTATGATACAGAAAAAAAAAAAAAAGAAAGGATAAAAGAAAAAAAGAACCATAGGACTAATGCACTGATAATTGAGGTTGGAGTATGAACTGGTGGGTAATAAGAAACCTAATGAAGAATAGGAATAAAACTAACATTTGTTGTCCAAAATGTACCAGACATTATGTTGGGTGCTTTATATATTTCTCTTATTTTATCCTCTTGAGACATAGCAAAGTAAGAATTTACCATTATCATTCTCTTTCTAGTGATGAGGAAACTGAAGATTAAAGATCTTAAGCAAATTGTCCAAGATCACAACGCTAAGAATTGGCAAAAAGAATTTTAATCCAAGTCTATTTACTACAGATCTGAACCTTTTCCCACTGCCCAACATTGTCTCCTGTTGGAGGGGAATGATATAACAAGAATCTTAGCATTCAGAACTGACCATGGTCTGTGGAAGAAGGACCTGAGAGAGAATCTGCAGTAATCTAATGAGGTGTGGGTAGGATGGCAGACAGGGCTTCTATAAAATGCTTAATAAAAGAGATAGAAATGAGATAATATAAATTTATTTGCAACCAATTCAATGTGAGGCAAAGGGTGCTAAACTAACTTTAGGATCTATGCTAGGCTCGTTGATGAAATGGCTTCCAAACAAAATATAGAATATAAAACTTCAGGAGTTGGTAGTCCTTGCCATCAAGGATAGTGATTAAGCCAACTGTGGGTAATAGCCACACACCTGTGATTTAGGAACAGACAATATATCAAATTTTCTTAAAATGTTCTTAGGACCTAACTCACTTAGAATTTGTTCTACTGTCAAAAATGACTGAGTTAAGTATTCCTGTTTCTTTTATACAGTAATGACATAAGACATATATTTTAAAATATAAATTATGTTTAGAGTCTAAACAAATTCAATATTGCTCAAGGTCAATTGACAGAACAATCTAGAGGGTGACTATCATGTGAAAATACAATTCCCAATAGCACTCCACGAAATGGCAAGTTCTCCTGGTTAACTTCAAATACACATTCTGCATACACATTCTAAAGTCCCATCTCCTTTTTCTAAAGTTCCATCTCCTTTTAATTTCATATGTTGCAACTGACATCAATTGACAGGTCTCAATAGAGAATTCCAGGGTAGAGATCCCATTATTTATATCTTAAGAAAACTTTAGTGATTTAATGTAAGAGGTACATGGTAAATGCTTGTTGAGTGGCAGCTTTTTGCTATATAACCTCAAGTTCTTTAACATCCTGACTGAATACCAGTGGTGCCTACCAATCAGCATAACTGAAGATTAAACATAATAATTAATGCCAAAGCACCATAACAATACTATAAATATTTTAGCTAGAGTGATGTTGAACATCTTAGTCATGCCAACAGGTGGACACTGCTCATTTACTATGATTTTATTTTAAGCAAAAGACCTTCTTGCCTAATATATTTTATAATCCAAATAAATGTCTTATAAATTCAGACTGGTAATCCTCAAAAGATTCCTTCTTTCCCCTGAAATGAAGTATAATAATAATAATGAAAAAATTCCCCCCAGAAAAGGAGCTAAGAAACTAATACATGCTTTCCAGAATATCAGGGCTTTCTTCCCTTTTCCCTTAGCTGTTGACATTCCCTTGAGCAAAGAAGATGAGTATTTCATTAGAGTTTTGCAGCCCATCTATTCTGTACAACTCAAGTCAGTGATCACATAACTCCCAAATGACTTAAGTAAGTCTTAGACTGAAAACAAATGTCAATGTTAAGAGTACAAGAAATCAGAAAGGGCTCCACTGGGGGAAGAGCTGGCGGATACACACAAAGAAGAATGATGAGAGTAGCTAGCATTTGTAGTTTGGGCCTTGGCTTGGAAGTTTGAAGGTAGGCAGGAATACAAAAAATCAGAGAGGCCATCTTTTGACAGCCTCTAGCAATTGTCCCTACCATGAATCCAAACACCATGATTCTCTCAAATACAGATGTGTCATTACACCTCCACTCCTCTTGGGAGCAAAATAAGAAAGTATTATTTAGATATTGCCTATAAGAGCTAAGATGATGCTAGAGAACAACAAATAAATACAGAATGAGCTCAAAGGTCAATGTTTTCATACAGCTCTAGGCCATACTGCAAAATGCTTACTCACAATCTTGCCCTGAATCCTGACCACCGGATACAACAAAAGAAAGGGGGAACAGGGAGGAGTGGGAATCAGGAACCTTGGTCACCTTGGTCCTGAAATCAGCAGCTTTTCTACCATTCACAAATGAAATGCAAGTGAATTTTTAATAAAATCTGGAGATTTTTATCACGTTAGGATGATTCTCTGAAGACCACCATTGGGCTTTAAAGGTTTTACTTAAGGGATCCGTCTTCTCTCTTCCCTCACACCCAGCGTGGTTATTCCACCTCTCAGTTCTTGGATAAGGAACCAGAATAGGGTAGATATTAAGAACCCAAATTTTGAGCTGGGCGTGGTGGCACACGCTTGTAATCCCAGCATTCCGGAGGCTGAGACCGAAGGATCCGGGTTCGCGGCCAGCCTCAGCTACCGAGTGAGGCACTCTGCAACTTAGTGAGACGTGAGACTCGGTTTCAAAATAAAGAATAAAAAATAGGGCTGGGGGTATAGGAGGTAGAATGCCCCTGAGTTTAATCCCCAGTCCCGCAAAAAAAAAAAAAAAAAAAAAAAAAACCCAAATTTTGGAATCATATAGTCATGAGATTGAATCCAAGTACAAATGCTTACTACATGGTAGTGCCCAGAAAATTACTCAACCTCTCCGTGCCTCAGTTTCCTCATGGTAAGTAGATTTTTTAGTACCTGCCTCCTAGAATTATTGAAGGTATTGCTGAGCTAAATACTTGAGATGTAAAGATTCAATAAATGTAACCGATCGATATTAAATATATTCCCTTTAACAGATGTCTTGCCTTTAAATGGTATACCAGCACTGGGGAAACAAAGAAAAGATGGTGGACCTCTATCAGTCATTGTTGGATGGCTTACATCTGTTACTGGAAATGAATGTAGAAAACCACAGCCCACCATTTCCCCCAACAAGGGCAGAAAGGCCGCGGTATGCCCACAGCTGCACTTACCCAAGTGGGTACTTGTATGAGCAACAGATTAAGTTTACAGTTTTCGCTTTTAACCTTCAAAGCTCTTGAAGAACTGCTTCCAAGTGAGCTTTAGAAAATTGAGGCCAGTCATTGCCTTCAGGGGGCTTGAGGGAAGGGAGCTCTGGACTTTGGGGCTTACTAGAACATTAAAGGGATGGTACATCTCTCTCCATATCCAGCCCCCAGGCAGGAAGGATCATCTCTCATTTTTAAAAGCTTTCATTTTTCAAGGGCCCTTGGCTCCTCAAATCTGTTTTATATCTGAGTTTTATACCACAATTTATTTATTTTGAGGGGTAGTCTGCATTTATTTGTTTTATGTTTTCCTTTCGGTCTCTCTTTTCAGGTATTGTTTTTTGGGAAACACACTTTTGTTTTAGAACTCAGTTAATATGCATTAAGAACAAAAATATCTGCTGTGAGTTTTGGAAATTTATGGATGATACATCAGCAGACTACAAAAAATATTTTTTAAAGACCACTTTTAAAACCATTCTTAAATGTTAAGGATACCATTTTGCAACAGGGACTCTAGTCATTTAACATATGTAATTTAAGAAATGACAATAATCTGGTTGTGGTAGCACATGCCTGTAATCCCAGTACTTGGGAAGCTGAGACAGGATGATTAAAGGTTCAAAGCCAGTCTCAGAATTTAGTGAGGTCCTGTTTCTAAATTAAAAAATAAATAAATAAATAAATAAAAATAAGGCTGAGGGTGTAGCTTGAAGGCAGAATGCCCCTGGGTTCTATTCCCAGTAACACATAACACACACACACACACACACACACGACAACATATAGGATTTTTAAAAGCCCTTATCTGAATTTCTCTGAATAAATCTTTATTGTGGAAAGCTCACAGGTCCAATTTATTATGTGGGAACTGAGGTTCAAATAAGCTAACAGAATCATGCAAGGTCTTTAATAAATTGTAGCCAATCTCAACTAGAGTCCAGGACCCTTGGCCAGTATAGTATCGTATATGCACATCAGAATGACTAGAAGCTTTTCAAACGTGGAGGTTTCCCCCAAACCCATGTTGCCAGAGACCATTTCAGAAATGTGGGAAGGGATACAGGAATACTCATTTGGGAGTATGTTCCAAGATCCCTAGGGGATACCTAAACCACAGACAGTACTGAACCCAATATGCAAGCACCATGATACTCCAACAGTCAATCTGATGACCAAGATGCCCTAAGTGATTGATTAACAGGTGGATAGCAAACACAGTGAAGAAAGGTCAGGCCTCTGGATAGTTCATTTCAGGAAGAATCGAGTGATTTAGTGGGAGATTTTGTGGTGCTACTTGGAATGATGTGCGATTTAAAACTTATGACTTGTCTATTTCTGAAAGTTTCCATTTAATATTTTTACATTATTGTTTACTGCAGGGAACTGAAACCACAGAAAGAGAAACCTCAAATAAGGAGTGACTACTACACATATTTTTTAATAATCTCAAGGTAGGTGGTTCAGGGACCACTCTTTGAAAACTACATCCTAAAATCCAGACCTCTATGATAGTGAGTCTCAAACTTTTTAGTATTAGAAACCAGTTAAACTTTAAAAAATTAACTATGATCCCCCAAAGCTTTTGTTTTTGTGAGTCATATCTATCAATATGCATTTTACTAGAAATTTGAACTGAGATGTTTTAAAAACATTTGCTTATAAATTCATTTAAAAATAAATGTTATATGTTAATGTAAATAAAACATTGGTATGAAAAAATAGGCATATTTTCCAAAACAAGATTTAGTGATATAAATTCTATTTATTTTTGAAAATTTCTTTAATGTCTTGGTTAATAGAAGATAGCTGATTTTCATATCTGCTTCTGGATTCAATCTCCTGCAATATGCCACTTTGGGCTAAAATATATAAAGAAAATCTGGCCTCACACAGATGTTAGTTGGAAAAGGAGAGGCAAGTTTCTTTCCAGTGCTGGGGATTGAATCCAGGAGTGCTCTACCACTGAGCTGCATATACAATCCTCTTTTAGACAGAGTCTCACTAAGTTGCCCAGGCTGGCCTGAAATTTTCTTTTTCTTTTTCTCTTTTTTTCTTCCTGTCTTCTTTTTTTCTTTAACAGCCCAGGGATCTTTATTTTTTTTATTTTTACACCTATTATGCCATGAATTCATAGGGAATAGGTTCCAGCAGCTCAGGGTCCTTTTCATTGGTTCTCACAAAGGTGCTTCTCTGGGCGGAGCAGGCTGGCGCTTCAGCTGAACCCAGGTGCCTCTCTCTTTGGCTTCTTTCTTCTTCTGATAATTTTCCTTCAACTGCTTCAGCATTTGATAAAAGGTCTGCTGGTTTGGGCAAATAATAAACATTTCGATAACAACAAAAAAATAACTTTTATTCCTTCCCCAGGGATGTTCTTAAAGTAGAGCAAGATTTTGTGTAACTACAAATGCATGATGCTCATTAATACAATGACTGTAAGTGCAATTAGGGGCCACTGCCTTGATTTGTGCTGAGAGGTCAGCAGTTTGGTAATAAGGCAAATATCAACAATGAAAAAAGGCAAACAACATCTTACTGTTTTCATGAAATGAGTTTGATCTTACAGATCTTCTGAAAAGGTCCCAGGCCTCCCAGGCCAGGGTCATCTATGGACCATACTCTTTTTTTTTTTTTGCTGGTGGTGGTGGTACTAGGGATTGAGCCTAGGAGCATTCTACCTCCAAGCCGCAACCCTAGCCCTATTTTTTTTTTTTTTTTTTTAATTCTGAAACAGGGTCTTGCTAGGTTGATGAGAATCTCACTGCTTGCTGAGGCTATCCTTAAACCTATGATTCTCCTATCTCAGCCTCCCCATTACTGGAGCTACAAGCCACACTAAAAAAACACCGCCTTAAAATACCATTTCACTATTATTTTAATATAGTCTGACCTAGAAAACGAAAACACAAATTTAGCAGACTGTCTTCATTTTTACTGGCCCATCCTCTCTAAAAGAAGTGACACATGAGTGAAATTAATTAACCCATTATTATTCTTTTGAAATAGTTTCTAAAAAATCATTTGTTTTTATGGAGCTGACAAGCTGGGAATATGTAATATGATATATAGACTTATCACCATTTATACAGTGAATGAAAACCCACGTATCAAACAATGGCTACAAATATCAGGAGAGCTGATGTCTTATTATTTTATTCTTCACCAATACAAAATCAGTAATTTAAAGAGGGTCCGAGCCAGGTATAGTGGTGCACATCTGTAATCCCAATACTTGGGAGGCTGAGGCAAGAGGATCACAAATTCAAGGCCAGCTTCAGCAATTTAGCAAGACCCTGTCTCAAAATAAAATATACAAAAGGCTGGGAGTATAGCTTGGAGATAGAACACTCCCTGGGTTCAGTCTCCAGTACCACACACACAAAATAAAATAGAGTTTAGGAGTCTGATATATGGCTCACTATAGAGTTTATCTAGCATGTATAAGGCCCTGGGTTCCATCCCCAGCATAGATACAGAGAAGAGTGTGCAATGTGTGTGTGTGTGTGTGTGTGTGTGTCTGTGTGTCTGTGTGTGTGTGTTTTGGGAGCAAGTTTAGCTCTTATGGCTGCTTCATCACAAAGGAAAGCATATTCTTTTTTTTTTTTTTTTTTTCGGTACTAGAGATTGAATACAGGGATATTCCACCTCTGAGCTACAGCCTCAGCCCTATCTTATTTTTAAATTTTAGACAGGATCTCACTAAATTGATAAGATTGGTCTCAGACCTGCGATCCTCCTGTCTCTGCCTCCCAAGTACTGGTATAACAGGCATGTGCCACCACATCCGGCAGAGAAGCATATTCCTTAGCTAGGGATACAGTTCTCTACCATAAATAATACAGGAAGAAAAAAAAAAACCTTCCACCATGGGCACAAGTGTTCTGAATGTTGGCAGCTTAGGGGATGGCTACTGAAAACAACAATGTGATAAGATAATAAGTCTCTCTCTGCCCCTCAGGCATTCATCTGCCAATGGCTGGATTTTGCCCCTGCATGCCTTTCTCCCTTAAGGCACAAAGTTGGAATGGTGTTAGGAACTGAGTAAAATTTGAATAGGTTTAACTGCTGCCTTCTGGCTATACCTCTGGTGCAGCCAAAACCACTAAGAGCTTTGGAGTCCCTTCCACATGACACAATTCACCATGACCAGGGAATTCTCATTGTACTTTAGAAAGTGAGAAATACTTCATTTTGTAACTGGTTGTCATTTCTTGCCTTTGTCCACTGATCACTGATTTACCAAGGAGGCAAAAGCCCTGGCACCGTGTTTTCTCATTCCCTCATCAGCCAGTTGCCTGACTTGAACAGGCCTCCAATCTCCCACCTCATGAGTGGGAGAGGGACTAGACTCAAGACTAAAATGCACAAAATCCTGGAGTTGGAGGGCCTTAGGAGAACAGGATTTCAATTCCTTCTCAAAGCAGAAAATAGCCATTGCTAATTTCCTCTTTACTACAACTGTAATCCTAAGTGCTTTCTACCTATGATCTCAATCATTAGCCTTATGAGGGAGACAGTTATTGACATTACAAGCAGTTCTGCTATAACATGATTTATGCATTCCTAAAAAAAATCATGATCTCTACAAACCCACACAATTAAAGCACAGGTCTTGTGGGGAAATGGAGCTGGGTACAATACTCAAAAACTTTCTGGTGGATACTTTTCAAAAGTCAGAAGCCTAATAAAAAGAAAGAGTAGTGCCATTTTATGCATGTGAAACAGTAAAGAAATAAATAATAGTCACAATAAATAAGGTACTTTACCTTGAGAAGGAGCTGAGGCTGGCTACTGGGGGTGGTCTCCATTGCTCCTGCTGGCCCACCCACTCGATGTGTGGAGGCAGAAAAGGGAAAGATAAAGGGAGAATAAAGAGAGAGGACATATACAAAATAGGTTGAGAGGAAAGAAAGAAAATCTAAAGGCGGAAAGTGAGGGGCTGCGCATCCAGGCACACTGTGAGTCACGGGGAAGTGGTGAAGGAATTCTCAGAAATCAGAAGGAAAGTTATAATGCCAGATGTGGATGGGCCTGTGTGAGGACATCCAAAACATGGAGACATGGAGTGTTGATGCTCCCACGTGCCCAGTAGGCTGCCACTGGGTCCTGGAGACAGAGGCCACCTACTTCAACTTGCTGCACCTGGAATAAAGCTGTGTCTTACCCTCTGGCCAGGGTCTTTGCAGTAAGGAACAGGCTGATGTATGAACAGATAATTTTAGCACAATGGAGGGTTAGAATAAAGCCTGCCCAGATAACCTGGAAATACAGAGGCACTATACTCAGCCTGAAGATCAGGGAGGTTCTCTGAGAGAGCTGATGCCCGCAGCAAGGCTTAGAGGAAGTTGATGAAGGACAAGAAAA
Source organism: Graphiurus murinus (assembly GCA_004027655.1). Taxonomy (NCBI): domain Eukaryota; kingdom Metazoa; phylum Chordata; class Mammalia; order Rodentia; family Gliridae; genus Graphiurus; species Graphiurus murinus. The sequence goes on along the minus strand of PVLC010008255.1, from coordinate 18,369 downwards.
GTACTCCAGAATGAGAACAGCAGCACAACTCATGGAGCAATGCCTATGCCTCAAACATTTCCTCCTTATCTACATCCAATCTGTCATTAAATTTTTATGAACCGAATATTTGTGTCTCTCCATAATGCGTATGGTAAAATCCTGACCCTCAAGGTGATGATGGTATTAGGAGATGGGATGAGGTTTACTGCTTGATGGTGGAGCCCTCATGAATGAAATTAGTACCCTTCTAAAAGAGAAGACATAGTGCTTCCAAGCCCTCTTTCCACCATGTGAGGATACAGTGAGATGATGGCAGCCTGCAACTCAGAAGTGGACCCTCACCAGAACCCAGTCATGCAGCCTGATCTTGGAATTCCAGCCTCCAGACTTGTAATAAATAAACTTCTGTTGTTTATAAGCCACCCAATTTATGGTACTTTGTGTTGCTAGCTTAAACTAAGACACATGAGAGTGTTCATTCCTTTTAAAATGTCCTAAGAGCTGGGTGTGGTGATGCACACCTGTAATCCTATTACTTGGGAGGCTGATATAGGAGGACTGTGGGTTCGAAATCAGCCTCAGCAACTTAGTGAGGCTGTCAGCAATTTAGCAAGACCTTGTGGAATTAACCTAGGTATCCATCAATGGATGAATAGATTACAAAATTATGGTATATACACAATGGAATTCTACTTGGTAATCAAGAAGAACAAAACTATTTGTTTGCAAATAATTTTGCAGGAAAATGGATGGACCTGTAGAACATTATGTTAAGTGAGATTAGCCAGTCATAGAAAGTAAAGGGTCATATGTTTTTTCCTCACATGCAGAAGCTAGGAAGTAGTCAGGATACCAGAGAAGCTTCAGACAATGGAGGAAAAACCCCAGTGGAGCAAGAGAGGTAATCAAGGGAGGGTGGTGGTGGATGGAGGGAGAATCAACAAAGGAAGCACTTCCATTGATGTTATGTTCATATGTGAGAATACCGATCCCAATCTCAATATCATGTATGGGGAAAGGGAAGGAATGTAGAGGAATCTGGGGGAAACTCAGCAAGTGCTGTATGCATGTATGTCATGATCACTCTGAACTACATTGTGAGATAAGACTACAAATACACCAATAAAAGTATACAAAAAATAAAAAGTGACTTATACAAAAAAATATAGGGTAGGGGGTGTAGCTAGGAGGTAGAATACGCCTGGGTTCAATCTCCAGCAGCACAAAAATAAAATAAGATTAAGATAAAATGTCTTAAGAGCCAGGAGCAGTCATGGATGCCTGTAATCTTAGTACCTGGGAGCCTGAGACAGGAGAATCACAGATTCAAGACCAGTCTCAGTAACTTAGCAAGATTCTGTTTCACAATAAAAATAAACCTAGGTGTGGTGGCGCATGCTTGTAATCCCAGTACTAGGGAGGCAGAGACTGGGGAGGAGAATCTGGGTTCGAGGTCAGCCTCAGCTACTTAGTGAGGCCCTCCGCAACTTAATGAGACCCTGTTTCAAAATAAAGAATAAAAAGCAGGACTAGAGGTGTAGCTCGGAGGTAGAATGCCCCTGGGTTCAATCCCTGGTACTACAAAAAAATTTAAAAATTAAAAAAAAATAAATAAAAATAAAAAGGTCTGGAGGTGTAGCTCAGAGGTAGAAGGTCCCTGAGTTCAATGCCTAGCACCAACAATAATAACAATAAATAATAAACTAAAATCTCATTTATTCATTTAGGTGATTTGGTTAACAACAAACAACAAAAGGTACCGAAAAGCCCTATAGAAATGCTGAACAGACAAGGAAAAGGGAGAGCGTAATATATGTAACTAACCCATGTGGAAGATGTGGCACGGCCTTGCTGCAGCATTTCTCTCATTGTATCATCACTCTTTACCAGGTCTGCATTCAGGCTCAACAAACTGAAGAGAAGGCTTTCAGTTTAAAATTTTCTCAAACATTTATTAAACTTTCATTATACAGTGAGATTGTGAGATATAAATCAAAATGATTCCTAACTTTTAGAGTCATAGTTCTTTTTTACAGCTCTTTCCTGAGAGCAACAAAGTCCCCCAGAAGACTTCCCCTCTTGTCTCACAGAACTGGAAGATATTGCTAATTCTAAATCAGTCACTGTAAGGGGAACTGTGTGATTATGACTAGCTCAGACTAACTCTATGGGTGGGACAGATGTTGGAAAGTCAACCACCACGACCATTACCAAATACGGCGGTCTCCTCTAACATTTACTATATGCACATTCTATTGGGCTGAGGACTGCGCTAAATCCTCTCCATGTACTATGTGATTTAAAAATAAATCCAAAAAGTATATATTTTCTTAGTTTCATGTTATACAACAGGAAACTGAGGGTATGGTTGATGATTTACTTCAAATTACACAACCAGTAAATGCTGAGCCAAGATTCATGCCTAAAGACAACTCCAAAGCTCAACTCATTCTAAAGCTCAGCTCTGAAGACCACTCTACTGCCTAGAGAAAGTACATGTAAAATACTTTGCAAATTTAAAATGTATGATTAGAATACAGGACTACTATTAAAGTGAGCATAGCAGAAACCTCTGCAAGGAGGGAATGATATGAGGGGACAGGAACTACCAAGTAAAGATGACCTTTGTGGCTTTAAATGCATCCACATTTTCAATTACTAAAAATTTTATCTTGAAGCTGGGCGTGGTGGCGCACATTTGTAATCCCAGTACTTGGGAGGCTGATATGGGAGGATCCAAGTTTGTGGCCAGCCTCAGCTACTTAGTGAGACCCTGTTTCAAAATAAAGAATAAAAAATAGGACTGGGGGTGTGGCTCGGAGGTAGAACGTCCCTGGGTTCAATCCCCAGTACCACAAAAAAAAAAAAAAAAAAAAAAGAAAAAAGAAAAAAAATGTATCTTGAAGGATGGAAAGAATCTGTATAAGTGATTATCTGTGTCTTTGTGATGCCATGGCAAAGGAAAGAGGAGCCCCAAATGGGAGAAAAACAAATTCCTGAGTTTTTAAGGCATGAAAAAGAGTAGACTGTGAGTTGAATGTGAAGTCAACATTTATTGAATGCTTCCTCTATGTCTGGGATTTTTCCATCAATTCTGTGATGTAGAATTGTTATTCTCTGCACTTTATAGATGAAACGTGGAACTCCTGGGGTTTCTAAAAAGGATCAAGTAAGTGGTTAAGTAACAATTCCTTGCACATAGTAAAGCCCTCCATAAATGTAGGCTATTATAGCTATAGAGAAATCAAAGCTCTTCTCTCTACACTTACAGAATGTCATCTTTATTGTAGACTAAGTTACAATTTATAACTGTCATTTGCTTTTCTAGTTATTCCTTTCTAAATAAATATTTCATTAGTGATATTTTACAGCAATATCGCATATAAAAGGAGAGTACAATGTTAGCAGATTCATTTTGAAGGTTAAAAAAAAACAGTCAAGTAGATTAAGCAGATGATGTGAGGTTCTATAATTTGTTTAGTAGTTGTAGCAGGGTTAGCACCTCTAACAGCAGGACCGGAGGGAGATGAAAGCTCATATTTCTGACTCACCAGTTTCAATGACACCTGAATCCAGCCTCTTCAGCAATCTGGGGTCTGAGAGTTGAATTCCTCAGCTAAGCTTAAATTGCTGATCTGTTATTTACTGAATTCTCCTCTTTTTTCCCTCTTTGTGTTTCTGGCTTTTGTCTGCAAATAGTCATAAAAGTTTCATATAATGACAGGTAAGGGACTGGGAAAAGATGCAGGGATATGAAATCTGACACTCAAAGATGTATTTGTCCTGCAATATGCTCCAAACAAAGCATTTTTTATACTTTAAAAAAATAACAATAAAAGAACCCTTGCACTTTCTAATACTAAGTTACTTTGGCCCAAGAGTCATTTTGTTCCATAAATGCACTCATTTTTCACATAAAACTAGGTATGAGTTTAGTTATTAAACATACTTGAAACTTTGGAATATCTGAATAGCTTGAGAATAAAAATTTTGTAAATCATAAAGCATGAAGGCAATGAATTCCTCTCTCTCGCCCTTCCATCCCTCCCTCCTTTCCCTTCTTTATTTGGGGAAGAATTGAGACCTTTGTAATTGTGGGTTTTATTGCTGTACCATTCCCAAGAGATGGCTGCAGTAAATCTTTGGAAATGTATTCTATCAGGAGGAATAGAATATGAATCTTCAGATTTCTTTTTTTGTTTGTTTGTTCAATTGTTTGTTTGTTTGTTTCTTTTTGGTTTTGGTACTAGAGATTGAACTCAGGGGTGTTCTACCTCTGAGCTACACCCCCAGCCCTTTTTTACTTTGAAACAAGATCTTGCTGTATTGCTGAGGATCTTGCTTAGTTGTTGAGGCTGACCTTGAACCTGTGATCCTTCTGTCTCAGCCTCCCAAATACTGAAATTATAGGCATGTGCCACCACACCTGGAAAATCCTTAGTTGTCTAAGATTCGTGAATCCTTAACTTTCTATATTTCCCCAGGGTATTTATCAAGTGGAGATGACATTTAGCAATGTTTATGAAATTATCAAATATTTTTCCTCCTCCTCCTAGCAAAAATATTAAATTCATTTCCCTTCTTCTAATTTAATACCATACTAATCTTTTCCCTAAATGTGTTTGTTTACTGATATAAGCAAGGATCACGTCCTAAACAACCTGTACCTAAACTGATCCTCAAATATATGGAAATTGGTGTTTATCATGAAAAAGCATTGGAACTCATCAAATACTTTTTCTGCGTCTGTATGAATAATCATATTGGTTTTGTCCTTTAGTTTATAATTTGCTATATTTTATTAATTGATTTTTGTGTGCTTAACGTTGTTTTCCTGGGATAAATCCCTCAGTCATGCTGTTTAATCTTTTTCTATAATTCAGTCTGTATTATTTTCTTAAGGATTTTTTTCTGTACTGGGGATTGAACCTAGGGACATCCTACCTCCAAGCTACATCCCCAGCCCTATTTTTTATTCTTTATTTTGAAACAAGGCATCACTAAGTTGTGAAGACTCTCACTAAGTAGCTGAGACTGACCACAAACCTGCGATCCTCCTATCTCAGCCTCCCAAATTGGAATTATAAGCATGCACCACCATGTCCAGCTCTTGAGGATTTTTAGATCTATATTCCTAAGGGATATTGATTGAGAGATTTTTTGTGTGTGTGTGTGATTAGTTTTGCTACAGGATAATACTAGCTTCATAGAATTAGTTAGGAAGTGTACTCTCTTCTATTTGTTGGAAGAGTTTGTGAAGTGAATGGGGTGAATAATTCCTTAAATTAATAAAATTGAACAGTGAGTCTGACTCTGTGGTGCATGCCTATAATCCCAGTACTTGGGAGGCTGAGACAGGAAGATCACAGGTTTGAGACCAGCCTCAGCAACTTAGCAATATCCTGTTTCAAAAATATATAAAAATGCCTCTGAGTTCAATTCCCAGTTTTTTTTTTTTTTTTTTTTTTTTTTTTAAAGTCCAGTGAAACCATTTGGGCCTGAGATATTTTCCTGTGGGAAGTTTTAAAATAACTAATTCAGTGCTTTGTCAGATATTCGATTTCTTTTTCAGTTTTGATAATTTGTGTCTTTCTATTTCATTTAGATTATCTTTTTCTTTTCTTTTCTTTTCTTTTTTTTTTTTTGATGCTGGGGATTGAACCCAAGAGGCATTCTACCTCCAAGCTACACCCCTAGCCCTTTTTTTTTTTTTTAATTTGGAAACAAGGTCTTGCTAACTTACTGAGAGCCTTACTAAGTTGCTGACAGTGGCTTTGAACCTGTAATCCTCCTGTCTCAGCCTCCCAAGTACTGAGATTACAGACAAGCATGTGCTAGATTATGTAATTTTTTTTTTTGACAAATTTGACTCCATGCAGGAACTGACCTATCATGTAGTTACTGACCTATGAGGATAACATTATTTTAGGCAAAGAGAGAATTTAAGATTACAGTATCAAGGTGATCATCTTCTTGGCTACAAAATTGTTCATTTGTTCATTCATTCAACAAACATTTTACTGAATGTCTTCTGTATGCCATGCACATTTCCAGGCTCTAGGAAAAAGGGGTGAGCAAAAGAGACAATGTCTTGCCCTTATGGATATCACTTTCTTTTTTTTTTTTTTTTCAGTACTAGGGATGGAGCCTGGGAGCCTTCTATCTCCAAGCTACAGCCCCAGCCCCATTTTTTATTCTTTATTTTGAAACAAGGTCTCACTAAGTGCAGAGGGCCTCACTAAGCAGCTGAGGCTGGCCACGAACCCGGATACTCCAGTCTCAGTCTCCCAAATGCTGGGATTACAAGCATGCACTACTACACCCAGCTTGAATCTTACTTTCTCATAAAAGAGGTGAGCCAGACATGGTGGCACATGCCTGTAATCCCAGTACTTGAGAGGCAGAGACAAGAGGATTGCAGATTTCAAAAATTGTGTTCAATAGTCAAGACTGATTGGCATCTTATCAATCTGTTGGATTCCTTTAATAGTTAATAGATAAAAACTATACTGGTAGGATGCCTATCCAATTAAATAGATTCTACTAATGAGTCTCTTTTCATACATATTTAAATATTTGTATTTGGGGCATGAAAAGGGGAAGGAAGCAGTAAATACCTATCTAACATAGTGAGTTTTAACATTGATTGCACATTAGGAGCATCAGGGAGAGTTTACAATATGCAATGGCTGACTTCCCCCTAGAACTCCTGATTTCACTGAGTATATAGGGTGAAGACTACGCAGGACTTTGTTTTGAGTTCCCTTGTGCTGGGCCTGGTGGCACATACCTGTAATCCCAGCACTGAGGAGGCTGAGACAGGATTGCAAGTTTGCCAGTACACTGCACACCATATGCATGCGTGTGCGCGCACACGCGCGCGCACACACACACACACACATACACTACAAGGTGCTTCATATTTTTTGGCTTCATATTCTTTAGGCACTACCTATTTTAATTACAGTTTCACTGACCTCAGAATGGTCCGCTCAACAGTTGATTTTGTATCCCCTTTACCTTCAATGCAGCCAATAAAATTCTGAGTATGAGGAGCTGGTGTAAATAATTTTATACAGCATAATTAAATTTTATATTATTGCCACAATTCCCACACCATGCAAATAGACTTACAGATGATTCACCTTGCAATTCAGAAATGTTCCAAATCAAAACTAATGTCTGTGTCTTTTGTAATAAGAAAGGTTCTGTTTGCATGTCTTTTGTACCTAATATTCTGTATTGATTAGTATTCTATATGGATTGTATGTGCAAATAAAGGTAATACACCATTTGGTCATTTGGTCCTTTGATAAAATTATATCGTCAGAAGAAAAACTCATTAATAAAGAAAATTTTATATGTGTCTTATTTTAAAAATTAAGGCGTGTCCAAAAATATATTAATTGGACAATTAAGATGACACATTGGGGGAAGATACAATCAAGTCAAAGGGACAGTCTACTCAATTGGCTAGTACCTGATGACATTAAATCCCATCATAAAACCCATGTGAATCAGTTTCCTAGGGGTTCCACTTCAAATTAGTTAAAATTATGGCTCACTTGTACCTAGCCTGACTGAATTGGAAAGCCATCTATTTGATAGACAGTGAGCAAGCCATTTGTATTGTTTGTATTGTGTCATAGTCTACAATTCAGAGCTTGTGTCAGTACCTTGGACAGCTCAGCTCTCTCTTTTTCGTGCATGCAAAATTATCATTAATTTTATTTATTTGTTGGGGCACTAGAAATTAAGCCCAAGGGCTTTCTGCCTCTAAGCTATACCCCAGGCTTTTTTATTTTGAAACAGGGTCCCACTACACGTAAGACTTTGGCCTCAAACCTGAAATCCTCCTATCTCAGCCCCCTGAAAAATACTAGGATTACAAGCATGCCCCACTGCACCCATAAAATTAACTTTAATTACAAAGTTATGTTAAATTCTTTATGAAGGCAATCTTATTATTCATTACAGTGATGCTGAGAAATGAATATTATTTTCCTACATTCATAAATGAAGAAACTGTAACTCAGAGACAAAGAAATTTGATTCCAGACCAATATATTTAACTACTATATTCTCCTGCTTCCTTAAGAAGAAGAAATAGGTTATATATGTAAAAGCCCTTTGTCAGTTACATGCAGCTAACCTCACTTCCCTTGGCAAATACTCATTAATGGATAAATATGAAAATGCAATTTATAAAAGATAGGTTTATGTCTATAAAACTATGAATTGGTCAAGTTAAGACAATTCAGTGGGAGGAAAATAAAGTTTAAAAGAACTGTCTTCTACGTAAGCCCCTTCTTCAATACTTGAACATCCTTGCACCTATCCTTAGAGATATCAGCATTTTCATGGACTTCCTGAGAAGATGTATGAAGCTACAACTGCAATGAGCTGGAAGAACCTTAAAGGTAACAGGCAAAGCTCAAACATATTAGCTATCTTTAAACCTGCAGATAATCTATATGAATTTAATGGTACCCTAACCTTCTTCAACAGCCACAGTGTAAAATCATCAGCTTTTCTCTCTGTTTTTCATTTTTTTACTGGTGCTGGGTATTGAACCCAGGGGCATTCTACCTCTGAGCTATACCCTCATCCCCTCCCCCCTTTTTTTTTGTGGTACTGGGGATTGAACTCAGGGGCATTCTACCTCCGAGCTATACCCCCAGCCCTATTTTTTTATTCTTTATTTTGAAACTGAGTCTCACTAAGTTGCAGAGTGCCTCACTAGGTAGCTGAGGCTGGCTGTGAACCCGGATCCTCCGGTCTCAGCCTCCCAAATGCTGGGATTACAAGCGTGTGCCACCACGCCCGGCTCCCTCATCCCTTTTTACTTTTTATTTTGAAACAGGGTCTCACTAAGTTGCTGAGGCTAGTCTCAAACTTGCGATCCTCCTGTTCTAGCCTCCCAAATACTGGGATTACAGGTATGTGTCACCATGCCCAGCAGCTTTTCTCTATTAAAATGTAATTAAAATTGAAAATACTGTATTTAATTACCTACATGTACAAAATAAAGTAAAAACTTAAGTTATTTAATTTAAGTTATGTGTTTCTGAATATATATTATATATACACAATGTAAACTTACATATATTCATAAAGTTCATTGTTAGTTTCTTGACAACAAAGATAGAGTATTTCTATAACAATTGAGAAATTGAGAATGGTCTTGCTGAAGACAAAGCACATTTTTTTTTTTTTTTTTTTTTTTTTCGGTACTGGGGATTGAACTCCGGGGCATTCTACCTCCGAGCTACACCCCCAGCCCTATTTTTTATTCTTTATTTTGAAACAGAGTCTCACTAAGTTGCGGAGTGCCTCACTAGGTAGCTGAGGCTGGCCGCGAACCCGGATCCTCCGGTCTCAGCCTCCCAAATGCTGGGATTACAAGCGTGCGCCACCACGCCCGGCAGACAAAGCACATTTTTGATGCTTTTTTTTTTTAATCACTGGGGATTGAATCCAGGGGTATTCTACTTCCAAGCTATATCCCCAGGCCTTTTAACTTATTTATTTTAAACAAGCTCTCCTTAAGTTGCTAATGTTGGCCTAGACCTTGCAATCTTCCTGCCTTAGCCTCCAAAGTATTAGTATTACAGACATGGGCCACCACGCCAGACTTGCCCCTTTAACAAATGCAAAGTCTTCTTTTTTTAATTTTGTAGTACTGGGGATTGAAACCAGGGTCATTGTACCTCTGAGCTACACCTCCAGACCTATTTTTTTTAATTCTTTGTTTTGAAACAGGGTCTCACTAAGTTGTAGAGGGCCTCACTAGTAGCTGAGGCTGGCTGTGAACCTATGATCCTCCTGTCTCAAGCTCCCAAGTACTAAGATTATAAGAGTGTGCCACCATACCCGGCTCTGCCAAGTCTTCTATAACAACATAGAAGCAATAATTTCCTAAATATGTTGGGAAAATAACTCAGTACAAATCCATCTTTAGGTATTACTGATATGTAAACGAAGACAACCTCAAGCACAAAATCTTAGTACTAAAGCAAATTGGACAATCTATTGACAGTCCTCTTCTTGGCATTCCTATGCTGAGAAGCTTACTTCCATCATAAAGCAAATTGAACAGTGTGTATTGTGCTCTAGTGCCTGGATAATGCACGATTACCACAATAGGGTCACTGAGGTGCCTGGCTGCACTATGATGAACACTCGGATGAGCTTGTGGGAAAATGTTCACAAGCACCATCAGTCATTATCTGGAGATTTATGATCCACGTAGAAGATCCACAGTCTGGTGCGTGCTGATTATTTTATTGCTGAGTGGCACCATCTGTCTCAACACAGAAATCTTAAAAATTTCTTAAATAATGTTGTAGGGTGATCTTTTAAGAGGCATCATCAATGGTCTTCCAATGCCTTTCAGCTAAAGCAAAATTGAAAAGAGAGTGTTAACCAGTGTATCACCGAAATTAAACGAGTCATTATAAATAAATATCCCATGCACAAAAATAAGATTTTTCTAATAGGTTTAGCAAAAGGCACAAATTAGTCATGGTAATACACAGTTTCTTATAGATTTTAAGAATTTAAAATATATAATTTGAATGCAGTAGGGCTTCCTTGGTAAAATAAACTTCTTTAAAGTATAGCCTGAGAGCTGCATTTGACTACAATGACAGAGACTTTGTTTACCAAATACCCATCTGTTCTTTCCATGGTAGTGCCTTTAAAAATTACATAGCACTGCTGGGTGCAGTGGCACATATCTGCAATCCCAGTACTTGGAAGGCTAAGACAAGAGGATTGCAGATTCAAGGCTAGCCTCAGCAACTTAGTGAAATCTTGCTTCAAAATTAAAACAAAACAAAACAAAACAAAACATTTTTTTAAAAGGGCTGGGGTAGACTACTTCTGAGTTCAATCCCTAGTAACACACACACACACACACACACACACACACACACACACACACACACATTACATAGCACTATTTAATTTTTTTTCTAAAGATCAGCTTATGCTTGCATTCTGCGTTTCCCAGTACCCCTCTAAGGTAGGTTGGATTAGATATACCAATGGTCTCTGAATGTCTCCCTTTCAGGCAAGTAGGAGCTGGAGTGCCTTCTCCATAACTCTGTTTCCAGAAGGCAAATTTGGAAAGCTGGTGTTCCAGATGTTGTAGAAGATAAGGTCTGCCTGGCCAAGATTAGGCTGTCACGAGGGTGAGAAATAAACTTTTGTTGTGTTAAACCCTGGAGGCTTCAGGGTTGTCTGTCGCAATTAATTACTCTGAATAATGCAGCCACAATTATCAGATGGCATTGAGATTTCTCACCACTAAGGACAAATCTCATTTTCACTACCAAATTGGGCATGTCAGGAAAAAAGTTTTCCTTTTATCAAAGGAGGAAAAGAATTCTATACTTACTATATAGTATTGTCTTTTAAAATGATGCTGCTCAGCCAAATGTGATGGCACACACCTGTAATATCAGTACATTGGAGGCTGAAACAGAAAGATTGCAGGTTCAAGGCTGACTTCCTTAACTTAGTGAGACCCTCAGCAACTTAGCAAGACCCTGTTTCAAAATAAAAAGGGCTGGGAATATAGCTCAGAGTTGGAACACGCATGGGTTCAACCCTAGTACAAAAGAAAAAGAATGATGCTAGTTACAAGATACCTGAGAATTTTTTCTCAAGATTAGCCTATACCTTAATTATGCTGATAGACCTACAAAGTAAAAATGTCTGCCCAATGACTTTTATTTCAATCTGATTGGTAGACTGGAAGAGCAACATATAATTCTAATCCCTGTACTAAGTTTCCAAATAACACCCAGGTTGCGGGAAGTCACCTCTCCTGTAAAAGCCTCAATATTAAAAACAGTCATGCATTGATTAACAATGGGAATACATTCTGAAAAATGCATTAGGCAGTTTCTTCACTGTGGGGCCATCACAGAATACACCCGCAAAAACTAAAAAAGGCTTTGTCCTCACTAGGCAATCTATTCTTATGGGATCACCACTGCATATTTGATCCATTATGTGTGTGTGTGTGTGTGTGTGTGTGTGTGTGTGTGTGTGTGTGTGTGTATTGCTGGGGATTGAACCCAGGAGTGTTCTACCATTGAGCTATATCCTCAGCCATTTTCATATTTTATATTGAGACAGGGTTTCCTTAAGTTGCCAGGGCTAACCTTGGGGTTCTCTTGCTTCAGCCTCCAAAGCAGCTGGGATTATAGGTGTGCATCACTGGTGTGGTTAGACACAGAATGTCCCCTGAAGAACTCAGGTATTGATGTTCAGAGTTGATGCAATTAAGTCAGGAGGGTTGTGATCTCATCAGTGTGAGAATCTGGAGAAGGCGAGTCCCTGGGGATGTGCCTCGGGGATGCGCTTTGGTCTTTGAGTCCCCTCGCTGCCTCACTCTCTTGCTTCCAGCCTCCATGGCCTGAGAGCAGAGCCTTACTCCCCCTCTCTCTGTTTCCTGCCGCCATGCCCTGAGCTCTGCTGATGTAACCAAGCTTGACACGGACTGAAACTCCAAGACCTCCAAACAACTGTGAGCAAATAAATCTTCCTTCCTCAGAGTTTTATGGTATATTGTCTTGGGTTATAGCAGGGAAAATGTTGACCGAGACCACCACCATGCCCAGCTGGCCTGTTCTTGACTAAAAGTGTTATGTGGTGCATGACTGAGCTTCTTTGACCCATTTTTCATGTGGGGTGCATTATGTTAACTGCCTGGACTCAAAAGCCCTATAAAGAGAGTAGGCGAGATAGAGGGCAGAGGAACCCAAACATTTAATAAGCTTCTGTCATGAGCTCTCTGCCCATAAAGAATGACTTTTATGGGAAATCTCATTGTTATTCCAGAAGGCATCTGTCACATTATCTTGGCTACAATGAGTGAAACACAATAAAGCAATCCTTTGCAAGAAGTCCTTGACCATACACTCCAGTTTGGTGACCCAAAATTAATTGCAGTATTGTAAGGGTTGTAAAAGGCTGAAGTATATATAAAATTACTGCCTGTAACTCATCAAAGAGACATGACTAAGTTTTGGTCAGGAATATAAGTCAAGTTCCTATATCTACTGTAGATGGAGAACTCTCTCTCTCTCTCTCTCTCTCTCTCTCTCTCTCTCTCTTTCTCTCTCTCTTTGTAATGTGGGTTGAACTTAGGGGTATTCTACCTCCAAGCTGCACACCAAGCCATTTTTTATTTTGAAATACTCTAACTCAGTTGCTGAGGCTGGCACTGAACCTGCAATCCTCCTGTCTGGACCTCCCAAGTACTGGGATTACAGGCATGTGCCACCACACCTGGCTGAAATATCTACTTTAAAAGATATTTCAAAGTGTTTTTTCTGTTATCAGCTAAGTTTGTGTGTGTGTGTGTGTGTGTGTGTGTGTGTGTGTGTGTGTGTGTGTTCCTCCACAGTAACAGCCTCATGGGGGCATTAGGATAAACACAGGAAGATTTCTGCCTCTGTGTGCTGGAGGGCACAACAATGGCTAGGGAATCGTCAGTTTCACCAGGCTCTTGGACGACTACCCGGGAGCATTTTCCCCTCCACAGGGAAGCCCAGTAGCATAACACTCCTGCCCTCTCTCTCACCCAGTCTTCATCCCCAGGAAAGGAGGACTGCCTTACCTGAGGAGTTGCCTTAGGAACAGTGACTGTGACTATGCACCTTGGTCCTGCTTCCTCCTCTTTCTCCTCTGAGATTTCTCTGGTTGTAGAGAGCATGGACCATTGTTCCCTCTCAGCCACAGGTAAGCTTAGTGATAAAGACGGCTTTTTCAGGGGAAAGCCCCAACTTTCCTGTGTTGCCTGTGATGGAGGATAAATTAGTCAAGTTACAGAATTGAGCATTAGGAAATTCTCTCTTATCTCACTCCCAGATTACACTCTCCAATTTAACATTAGTCGGCTAAAGGGCTGTTAAGTTTGCCTGACTGCTTTATCTCGCAGTTCAGAATTTGGTATGGGGTAAAGAGTGAGCCAATTCAGGCCAGAAATTCATCATTCCAACTGTGAGAATTTGTCTAGCAGTCAGTTCATCCATGAAGAATTCAGATTCTCTGTTAGTTCTCCCTGTCCCCTCCTTCCCTGGTACTGGGGACTGAACCCAGGGATGCTTTACCACTGAGCTACATTCCTATTCCCTTTTAAAAAATTTGAGACTTAATTGCCCAAACTAGCTTTAAACTTGTGATCCTCTTGCCTCAGTCTCTGCTGTCACTAGGATTACAGGTACAGGCCACTGCATTCAGCAGGTCGAGGAAGGGAGGGAAAGAGAGAGAGAGAGAGAGAGAGAGAGAGAGAGAGAGAGAGAGAGAGAGAGAGAGAGAGAGAGAGAGAGAGAGAAAATAAATGGAGAGGTTCATCAGGAAATGTGAAGCCGGTTGGGTTCTCTCCACCTTGTCTTTTATCTCTGTACCCTGCCTTTATTCTTCCCTTTTTCTGAAGATGGGCATGGTGGCTCATGCCTATCTATAATTCTAGTATGTGGAGGCTGAGACAGGAGGATCCCAGGCTTGAGGCAAGCCTTTTGCAACTTATTGAGACTCTCAGCAACTTACTGAGACCCTGTTTCAAAATGAAAAATAAAAAGGGCTGGGGGTTGAGTTCAGAAGTAGAATACAGCTAGGTTCAATCCCCAGTACCACATACATACACACACAAAAAATAAACCTCATAAAATTATATATATTAATGAGGTACCATGTTATGTTTCAATACATGTATGTACTGCCTAATGTTTAAATAATGTTAAGTATATTTTTATTCTCAGTTATCTCTTTTTTATGGTAAAAACTTTGAAAATCCTTTCTTCTAACTTTTTGAACTGTGTAATATATCACTGTTATCTATGGTCATCCTACTGTGTGATAGCATAGCACACCAGACCTTTTGTTTGTTTGTTTTTGTGGTAGTTGGGATTGAACCCAGGGGCATTCTACCTCCAAGTTACACCCCCAGCACTATTTTTTATTCTTTATTTTGAAACAGGGTCTCACTAAGTTGCAGAGGGCCTCACTAAGTAGCTGAGCCTGGCCTTGAACCTGTGATCCTCCTGTCTCAGCCTCCCAAGTACTGGGATTACAAGTGTGTGCCATCATGCCCAGCCTACACCAGAACTTCTTAATCCTAACTGTCAGTACATACCCATTGATGGACATTTCCTCATCCTTCACCCACTCTTACTTTCCCTGGCCTCATGTAACCACCGGTCTACTCCTAAATTCCATGATATCAACTTTTAGATTCCACATATGAATAAGATTTCATGGCACTCATCTGTCTGTGCCTGCTTTATTTCACTTAACATAATGATCTCCACTTCCATCCATGTTGTCACAAATGACAGGACTTCATGTTTTTATGACTGCAGAGTATTCTATTGTATACAGGCCCCATGTTTTCTTTGCCTGTTCATCAGTTCATGAATACTTAGGTGAGATTTTTCTCTCCTATGTATTTGCCCTGTTATCCAAAACTTGTATTATCAATAATTTTTAAATTTCTGAAATATATTTTCTGTTATTCTTCCTTCTACATAATAGCTTTTCTTAATTTATGGATATATTTATGAATTTATTAATTCAATATTAAATTAAATAGCAATATATGCTGTGGGGGCAAAACTAAGGTAAAAAAATGTATACTGAAAAAGAAGTCTCCTACCTGGTTCTCAGTCCTTGAGACAATTCAGTAATTAATTTCTTATGTATTCTTCAGAGATATTTTAAATATTTTAAAAACATGCATATACATAAAAATATATTCTGGCATCTCTTTTGTGTTATTAGCTTTTCTTTGCTGTGACCAAAATACCTGGCAAGAATAAATTGGAGAAGTTGATTTAGCTCATGGTCTCAGGTTCAGTCCATTGCCAGCAGACTCCAAGGCAGAAGCTTTGTGGAAGCAGGACATGGTGAAGGAGAGCTGCTCAGCTCATGGACGCCAGAGAGAGAGAGAGCGAGAGAGCAAGAAGAGGGGGCCAGGGACAGATTAGCCTCCAGGCCATGCTCCCAGTGACCCGTCTCCTCCAGACATGCTCCACCTCTGAACCTTGCTGCACCAGGCTTCAACATCTGAGCTTCTGGGGGGACTCTCCATAGCCAAACCATAACATCTTTGAAAATGTCACTTTAGTTTTGCTTCTATTTTTTCTAATTCTTTTGTGTTTCCTAAATTATCTCATGTTTATGTGGATCAGATAGTCTCTCCCTCTTAGTCTTTCCATTTCATGAGTCTGGTCTTTTTTTTTTTTTTTTGTGGTACTGGGGATTGAACTCGGGGGCATTCTACCTCCGAGCTATACCCCTAGCCCTATTTTTTATTCTTTATTTTGAAACCGGGTCTCACTAAGTTGCGGAGTGCCTCACTAGGTAGCTGAGGCTGGCTGCAAACCGGGATTCTCTGGTCTCAGCCTCCCGAATGCTGGGATTACAAGCGTGTGCCACCACGCCCGGCTTATGAGTCTGGTCTTATTCATGATTCGTTGTCTATTCCCATGTTAAAATGGACTAGCTTGATTTCCTAGGTATCAGATATGGATTCACTTGCATGGCATATAGATATGTTTTCTTGCCTATTCTCACCCTGAGTAGAAAAGCTGCCCGAAGCTGCCTGTTTATACATGGTAATGGTGGGGGAGAGGGGGAGGAGGGGGAATGTAGAGGGATCTAGCACACTGTGTTTTGTTTTGGTTTTGGTTTTGTTTTATTCTTATATACTTGTATTGGTGCATTGGAGTCTCACATCAGAATATAGTTCAGAGTGACAGGGAGATACATGCATATAGCACTTGGTGAGCTTCCCCCCAGCTCCCTTTCCATCCCATTCCCTTTCCCATACATGATACTGAGATTGGCATTGGTAATTTTACATTTGTACGTAACATCAGTGGAAGCAGCACACTGTTGATTCCAGAGTAAGTGGTGACCTAATGTTGGGCAGATGACTAGAGAGGACAGAACCCACTTCAGGCCTTACACCCTTTCAGGCTTTGCATTGTCTTTGGGTTCCATCTCCCTTGTGACTCCCACATCCCATCCTTGTCAACTCCGAGTCTAGAGGCCCTCTGGGTTTTGCCTGGCTGCTTGGCTCCCTCTATACTCTAGTTCTTCTTTGCATTTACATAGAAGTATTCAGGACCATAGCTCCCAGGATTTCATAGTAGTCATTAACATCTCTCATTTGCTGGTAGTTCCCTCCAGTATATTGTTTTTGGAGAAAGTTCTAGGTATTGGTAAATAACCCAATGTGAATACTCCATACTATCTTGCTTTGGTATTTGTTTAGTGATTACTGTAAAAGGATACCCTGTGGTGGGGGTGGGAACTTCTCCACAGAAAGATGTTTGTTAAGGAAAGAGGATTATCACTCTGTCGTTTTAGGTGGAGACAGGTTTCTGGGGAACCCTAAAATAGGGGAGAGATAAGAAATGCTATTTTTATTAATTAGTTTCTACATATTCTCCCCACTTCCCATCTGGAGGATTGTTATTTTCATGAGATACATCTGGCAGCCCAGTCTGTTCCAGGATTTCTCACTAATAGAAACAAGGAAAATGAGCCACAGTTATTATTTCTTCCTTACAAATACAGCATCTTTCAATGGTTACAGCACTTTGGAATTGTCATGGCTTTATCTCCCAGGGATAATTTCTCATTTTATATTTTGATATATGTTGTTTTCTTCTTCTGATAAAAGAAACTTCACTCGTCTAGCTTCTAGCAACATTATAAAGTCTGAAAGAAAAACCTTCAGAAGTTGCAAAACAGATGATTAACAATAATGCTGTGGCCTTATTAAGTTAAGGGATATCACGCTGTTTACCCATTCACACATGCTTATTGATTTAATGTTTTGTAAATTTAGCTCTCTTCAATCTCAGCTGATGCGTGGGTGCATATTCCAACCAGACTGATATTTATGCCATAAGTGAGAAATAACTTGATAATTTATGAGTGGTGAAACCCAAAGTCAAGCAGGTTTTCCCTCAGGAAAGGAAAAAACACATGCAGCACATTTTAGACAACTCTCTTCTTAGGTTCTTTGATTTTAATCAAGTATGCACTTTCTGGTGGTGTGGTCAAATGGGGTGGCTGTAGGGAGAATTATGCAATTTGGTTATCCCACAATTTCTTCTGTAAACCATATCTGAGATAAACGTACCTGAGAATGGATTAATTTCTTCCTTTTTCTCTGCATTTGGAAAGGTTGAGCCTATGCTAATGAGGAGAATATTTATAAGTTTAGTACTTGCATGCAGAATGTCTAGGGATAATTACTAAGTGACTGACCAACCCATGAATATATCATGGGAAGGGCACAAGGAGTAAAATAGGTTTTCTTTGTTATCTGAGATAAGCACTTCCCTTTCTTCTATGCCT
>PVLC010008254.1:40159-52649 GCA_004027655.1 Graphiurus murinus | reverse complement strand
CTATAAATAGACAAAACCGTCAGAGGGAGATGAACGGCACTGCAGTCAGAAATGTGTCTGACTCTCTGATACAAACTCAAATTAAGATAAACCAGGTATGTCCTAGCTAGGATGAAATCACTTTTGTCCTACCCATCTATACACCTCTTTCTGTTGCCACCCAGGACCATGCTTTCATAGGTAAATCCCCCGATAAATTGCACTGTGAGCAATCCTAGTTCTGTCATGTCTCTTCAGTCTCGTGGCACCTTGGGGCCGGTCCTCATCCACTAGGACCAAGCTGCTCTAGACCATCAGCCCTCCATGCTTGTCAGGGTTTCCTCCCCTCTTGTGCTGGGGCCTTCCCTTCTGGTCACACATCCAGAAAGCAAACCTCTCAGACACTGAGGGTCTAAAAGTATGAAAGACTCCTTTGAACCAACAGCACAGGGGTTTGTGAACCTCCTACAGCCTGAGGAGGCCTGAGCCCTGACCACTGAAAAGGTTTCTGTGCAGTGGGTCTCCCGTGGCTGCAGGGGAGGGAGCTTCCCCTCAGGAGACCAAAGACAGCAGAGACTGGACTCCACAACCCCTGTCCAGGAGGGGCTCTCAGGCTGAGGTGGAGGGTGCCATTTCACCAAGCAGAGGAGTGGGCAGAGACAGAAGAAACCAGGGTTTCTGGGCTATGAGCAGTCCCTGACTCTCCACATTTACCCAAATGTCTGTCCCTTAGTAAAAAGAAAGACAGATAGAAAGGCAGATAGATAGATAGAAAGGCAGGTAGACCAGCTAGGACAGAAATTTCCTGCAGACCAAGAGTCGTATATTAGCAGCTCCCTCTGGCGGTTAGTCTGTGGCACTGCAGTCTCAGTCAAGTGTTGGTGTGGAATCTACCACCATGGACTCTTCAGCCCATCCCTGTAACTGTCATTCTCTCCACTATCAGGGTGCAAACCTATTTTCAGCCCTACAGTGCATGTAGAATCCTCTAAGCTAGGGACAGGAACCCAAATCTGAAAAGACACAGCCCTTCCTGACAGGAATTGAAGATCCGGGAGGCAGAAGTGAGGAGTCAGTGATCCTCTGCTCCTTAGACCAAGACTGCAAAAGGAAGGAGTGAGGGCTTTTCCTTGTGGCAGCCATGCACCAGAACAGGACTGGGCTCCAGTCCTCTGCGATCCTCTGTTCTGGACTGGTCCTCTCCACAGGGAGGTGTGGGGCATGCTGGGGGCCTCGGGGGGCTTTGAAGACCAAGTATAGACATCAGACTTCTTTTCCATGTGGCTTTCCTTCCACTGTGCCAGGCCCTTGAGCTGCAGCCCCAGGTAGATCCCCGCATGAGTACCCATGGTTTGTGTCCATCTGGAGGTGCCAGAGGAAACCAAAAACCCAACAGTCCATTCCCTGATGCTCCTGGAGATGATTCTTTGTGTGTGTGTGGGGTGGGGGGGGAGGTGGGTAATACTGAGGATTAAACCCAAAGGCACTCTACCACTGAGCTACACCTCCAGCCCTTTTTTACTTTAAAACAGCATCTTGCTAAGTTACTGTGCTCTAGTCTCAAACCTGTGATCCGTCAGCCTTAGCCTCTCAAGCACTGGGATTATAGGCATGCACCACTGCACCTGGCTTTGAAGAGGACTCTTTTTTTTTTTTTTTTTTTCCGGTACTGGAGATTGAACCCAGGGGCATTCTACCTCCGAGCTACACCCCTAGTCCTATTTTTTATTCTTTATTTTGAAACAGGGTCTCACTAAGTGGCGGAGGGCCTCACTAAATAGCTGAGGCTGGCCGTGAACCCAGATCCTCCCATCTCAGCCTCCCAAGCACTGGGATTACAAGTGTGCACCACCATGCCTGGCTGGAGAGGACTCTTGAACATCTTCCCCCAGGATCTACAAAATGGATAAACGATATTATTACGCATGTCTTTTTCAGAAAATGATTGAAATCTAGAAGCTCTTATTTAAGCCTGAAGCAATAATTTCATTTTAATAAAGCAACACAGACGATGCCAGTGAATGTACTGAACGCCTAGCACCCCAAGGGTGGAGACCAACTTCAACCATTTTTTGTGTTTCTGGCACCTACAATGCTGGGCACCTCAGAGAAGAATGAATGTTGAGGTAGATAACACTCCAACACCTGGCTGAACTTTCCATTTTTGTCCATATTTCTCACAATGTCTGACAACATGAGATTCCTGGAAGTTTCCATTTTCCTCACCCTTATAATGGAGGAGGAGAATCAAGACTCTCCAACTTTTGGAGAATCTAAGAATCCCTATGTCTATCAAAATGGTGAAAATTTAGGAAGTTGGGGCTTCAGGAAGCACTGGAGAATTCAAGGGGAACTTCTTCCAGCTCAATAAAAGCAAAAGCTGAAAAAATCTGGAATTAGCAAGAGATTGTCACCACATCCACAGCGAAGCTGGGGGAAAATCTGAGGGAGAAACAGAAGCTGGGGTAGGCTTGGGGAAACTGAAGGGGAGGGGGCAAGGCAGCGCATGCCGGGAAGATATCTGTGTGGGGAAGGGGAGGATGGCTCCTGAGGCCCTGTTGGCCTCTTATCAGTCAGCCCCAGCTTCCTTGTCCTTAAGATGTTGCACCCTCTCCTCCCCCACTCTTGGGAAATCATAGCTCTTGTCCATCTTATGGAAGGTGGGGGTAGGACACAAAGAGGATTCACCTTCCTCTTTTAAGTCCTTCTCCAGACAGGCTCACCATCCTTTAGAGTCCAGGAAGGAGATCCCTCCTCCCTCACTCAAGAAATTTCCCAGAATTCTCAGGGCTGGGCCACCTCCAGAAGTAGAGGTCCAACTTTGCTTTTTTAATCCACCTCCTTCAAGAAGCTCTTTAGGGAGAGTCATTTTTAACCTTTTTGGACATCATAGACCCCTTTGATAATCTAAGGAAGGCTCTGACTCCCCTAAAAATGCACAACAAAACAGACAAAAGTTTATATCACTGTCCTTTGTGGGGAGATCACACCTAATGCCATTATAAAGGAATCCGGGTTAAGAATTCTTAATATGGAGCAGCATGTGGTGCCTGTAATCCCAATACTTGGAAGGCTGAGACAGGAGGATCTCAGGTTTGAGGCCAACCTCAGCAATTTAGCAAGACCCTATTTCAAAATAAAATAGGGTTGAGGGTGTAGCTCAGAGGTAGAATATCTCTGGGTTTAACCTTCAATACCAAACAAAAGAGAGAATTCTTAATATGGGTTTACTGAACTACTAGCAATGTGACTTGGGCAACTTACTTAACTTCTCTGTGCCTGTTTTCTCATCTATGACAGTACCCACCTCATAAATTGTTATGAGGATTAAATGACATAATACATAGATAACCTTTTACAACAACTGTATCCAACAAATGACAAGTGTTCAAATAATATTAGCTGTTACTGAGATAGGTGGGCTCTTGTGAAGAGAGAAAAAAGAGACCCTTAAAGGATGGAGACCCAGATCTACAAGCATGACCAGTCAAGGTTGTCTCTTTTTTTTTTTTTTTTTTTTTTTTGCAGTACTGAGGATTGAACTCAGGGGCATTCTACCTCCGAACTACATTCCCAGTCCTATTTTTTATTCTTTATTTTGAAACAGGGTCTCACTAAGCTGTGGAGGGCCTCACTGGTTAGCTGAGGCTGGCCTTGAACCTGGATCCTCCGGTCTCAGCCTCCCAAATGCTGGGATTACAAGCGTACACCACCACACCCTGCTTAGGTTGTCTCTTTAGTTAGATGAGCAAAACCGCCAGCATATGGTGGTTTTAACTAGGATGAAAACACAATCAATTTAAATCTGACCAGATTCAAAGACTTATACAATATGCCCATGACATACACAATTGATGCTAGACTGCTCAACCAAAAAGAAAAATTCTGAACCCCAAATATCAGATGATTGACATGGGATATGACTTTCAAGGAAGCTTGCCTGAGAACCTGCACATTTCTTCCCAAGAAAATCATAGATAGGCTGGGTGTAGTGGTGCATGCCTGTAACCCCAGTACTTGGGAGGCTGAGACAAGGAGGATCAAAGTTTCAAGGCCAGCCTCAGCAATTTTGAAGCCTTCAGAAACTTAGTGAGACCCTGTTCCAAAATAAAAATAAAAATAGGGCTGGGGGTATAACTTGGAGATAGAATACCACAGGGTTCAAGTCCTAATACTTAAAAAAAAAAAATCTTATGTAATCAGAGAGGTCAACTCTGGTTGGATCATGTCTTCTCCAACAGATGAGAGGCACCTGAACCCTGCCTTTGGGGGGTGTGCCCCTTTGCTGCCTTTAAATAAATCTTTGTGGCGTCTTGGCTTTTGATGCATTCAGGAATTCTTTTCAGAAGCATAAATCAAGAACTCTCTTGGGCTGAGTTGAGGTCCCATTGCCCTTTTTTGGAGGGCCTTCCTCTGACCCCTGTCCAGTGACATCACTATTACTACATTTTTTTCTCTGGTAACTCATAGTAGTACTTGGAAATATTCCCACCCTTCTATGTAAGAAACATAACTAAGCCGGGCGTGGTGGCGCACGCTTGTAATCGGCATTCGGGAGGATCAGGGTTCGCGGCCAGCCTCAGCTACCTAGTGAGGCACTCCGCAACTTAGCGAGACCCGGTTTCAAAATAAAGAATAAAAAATAGGGCTGGGGGTGTAGCTCGGAGGTAGAGCGCCCCTGAGTTCAATCCCCAGTACCGCAAAAAAAAAGAAAGAAACATAACTAAATGAAAGAGGAAGTTGATATTGATCAACTTCAGAGAAAGAGATTCAGAGAAAAAATGGCTGCTGGTGGTAAGACCAGGAAACAGTATCTTAATGTTAATCCCATGAAAGGGATTAACCTATGCTCAGAAGTGGGAAAGGGCATGCTCATGCCAATTGCTTTCCATATATTATCCCTGCATTTCTGTGAGAGACGCATCATTAGTCTTACTTTGCACATAAAGAATCTGAAACTTGCCAGGCGTGGTGGCGCACGCTTGTAATCCCAGCATTCGGGAGGCTGACACTGGAGGATCCAGGTTCGCGGCCAGCCTCAGCTACCTAGTGAGGCACTCCGAAAGTTAGTGAGACCCGGTTTCAAAATAAAGAATAAAAAATAGGGCTGGGGGTATAGCTCGGAGGTAGAATGCCCCTGAGTTCAATCCCCAGTACCGCAAAAAAAAAAAAAAAAAAAAAGAATCTGAAACTCAGGTTAAATGATTTGCCCAAAGTCACAGAGCTACTCAGTGGTAGAACAAGCCACCAAAGTCAGGTCTGGTCCCCAAATTGGTGTTACCTCCACCTGAAGGATGAATGAGCAGGGAAGAGCTGAGCAGAGAGCCCAGGACGGGGGAGCATCCTTCTTTCGGAAGCCTGAGGAGCCTATTTTCCAGGAATGCTGGCCAGACAGGCTGCAGCTCCAGAGGCAGGAGGGCAGAATAACTTTAGCTAGACATGACTTCTTCATTCAGAACCTTCTGGAAGCTCATGCTGAAATCAGAGTGCCACCATTGCCAAACTCCTCAGCCTTGACCTTTCCACCATTCACCTGCCCCCTTCACCCAGGCCAGGCAAGGTGGGGGGAGGAGTTCCTGATACAGCCTGCCTCACGCTTTCTCCAGCGTCCAAGCCCAAGCCCTTTGCTCTGCCCAGCCCTGAGAAGCCGCCTGCTGTTATCTGTGCCTCTCAATACCTCCTCCCTGTACCTTCCTTCCTTTCTAATTGTTGATCACTCTGTCTTGTCTACATTTTAGGGGAAAAAATAAGAAGTGGGGTCAAGGGTGAGGGAGAAAGAGTAAATTTCCAGGAATTGTTTCAGGGCTGCTGCTTCTGCTTCTTCCGGCAACTGTGTGCCCCACTCCACCCCCAAGTTGGCCAGGAGCCCAGCCCCTCCCCCCTCACTTCCTCACAGTCTCTCTTCAGCTGCCCCACACACACACACACACACCAAAGTTTTTCACATGAAAAGTGCAGAGCTCTCACTTATTTCTTCCTGAGGAAGCAGCTTTCCCTCTGAGCCTCTGCCAGGAGGAGCCGCCATGACTTCTCCTTGCTGCAAATGTACACTGGTGGGTGGCACAGGTAGAGGCTGAAAGCAGGTGGAGGCCAGGCTGCAGGATGCTATTTCCATATAGCAGGGAAGACTTGGAAACCCATGAGATAAGAGCCACTAAAATGCACTCTTACAAAAAATGGAGCCAGGCGTGGTGGTGCATGCCTGTAATCGCAGTACTTGTGGAGCTGAGACAGGAAGATTACAGGTTCAAGGCCAGCTTTAGCAATGTAGCGAAACTCCTAGCAACCTAGTGAGATCCTGGTTCAAAACAAATAAAATAAAAAGGGATGGGGGTGTAGCTTAGAGGTAGAATGCCCTTGGGTTTAATCCCCCATATCATACACACACACACACACACACACACACACCGACAAAAGAAATAGAAGCCAGGCATGGTGGCTCATGCCTGTAATCCTAGTACTTCAGAGGCTTCAGATTGCAGATTCGAGGCCAGCTTCAGAAATTTGGCGAGACCGTTTCAAAATAAAAAATAAACTAAGGCTGGAAGTGTAACTCAGAGGTAGACGGGTCCTGGGTTCAACCCTCAGTATCACACAAAGAATAGGAATGGGAATGGCCACAGACATGGTCCCTGTGGAAAGGACAGAGACCAGAGACCAGAACGAAGTCTCTATCTGGAAGGAGATTGATCTAACAGAGGCTTCGTTTGCAGGGTTCAAAGGTGTGGAGAGGGAAGCAGAAATCTTTGGAAGGCTCCTTAATGGAAAAAAAAAAAATCTACCAATGGGATAGAAACTAACATGACAGAGAGAGAAGAATTCAGAACTGCCTGAAAAATCAAAGTAAACCACAGTCACATTGTTGTAGCTCATGACAGATGTGTTGATGTAAGGTGGTCTAATAGGTGAAGGGAGGGTTTAAGAAAACTACAAAATTAAAAACATCCCCTCCCGTGGACATGGGTGGGGTGATAGTGGCCCAACAACGTGAATGTACTTACTGTCACTGAACTATACACTTAAAAATGGCTAAATGATAAATATCCTATATATTTTACCACAATAACAATTAATTAGCCGGGCATAGTGACACACTCCTGTAACCTCAGTAGTTGGGAGGCTGAGACAGGATCACAGATTCAAGGGCAGCTTCAGCAACTTAGTGAGACCCTATTTCAAAAATTTTAAATGGGTGGGGGGTGGCTATGGATGTATCTTGGAGGTAGAAGGCTCCTGGGTAAGGTTAGGGTCAAGGTTAGGGTCAATCCCCAGTACCAAAAAATAAAAATAAAAAAAAATAATTAGCAAACCTCAAAAGCATCCCCTCCTTGAGTGGATAAACAAAACATGGGATATACATATAGTGGGTTATTACTCAGCCAGGGAAGGGGATGAAGTACAGACCAAGTTACAATGTGAATGAACCTTGGAAGCATTATGCTAAGTGAAAAACACCAGACACAAAGGTCACCTGTTATATGACTCCACTTATAGTCAATATCCAGATTAGGTAAATCATAGAGGCAGAAAGCAGATTGGTGGTTGCCAGATCTCTCAGCCTGGCTTAAGAGTGGGCCGTCTGCCACTGGCCTCGGGATCCGTGGGAGAGGAAGGGCGTGCTCTGTGTTCTGTGTGTTTGGAAAGCACCGTGCTGTGTGCTCTGAGCGTCACCAGGCTGCACAGCTGTGTCGAGGACATCGTGGAAGACACCAATTTAAGAAGCAGATGGACCTGTTTATCACCACCGAGGACATCCTCACGGGCCAATGCGTGTTCTGCAGCAAGCAGGCCCAGCTCAACCTTGGCAGTGTTCCTGCCGTGGGCAGCATGCCTGAGGAAACTGTCCTGTGCCGCCTGGGGGAGAACCTGAGAACCAGGGCTACCTGGTCCGAGCCTCTGGAAACAGTGCCACTGAGACCAAGATGATGGGCATGAAGCTGTCCTTTGCTCTGAGTGTCAACTCCTCTGCCAACAGAGCTGCGGTCGGTGTGGCAGCCAGAAGTGGCTGGATTGACAAATCCATCCTGAAGGCAGCTGAGCTTACCATAAGTAATAAGGCAAAGAGGAACTGCCGGCCACCCGTGCAGGATGTGGCCATGAGCCCAGTGGCACATCCCCCTCCCAGGTGGTAGCCACTGGCACATGGGCAAACCCATCCCCATTCACAGAGATGCCCCTGCCACCACTGAGTGGGTCTCGCCTCCAGACCCAGTGTCTCCATGGAACCAAGACTATGCAGAGAAAGAACTAGGGCTGAAGGACTCAAAGTTTGTGCTTCTGCCACTTTAAAAGAAGGAAGAGGAGGAGAAGGAGGAGGAGGAGGAGAAGGAGGAGAAGGAGGAAGAGGAGGAGGAGGAGGAAGAGAAGGAGAATGGTGGTGGCTGGAGACTAGAGGAAGGGAGAAATAGGAAATGATTGCTTAATAAGTACAGGGTTTTCTTTTGAGATAATAGAAATGTTTAGAGCTTAGAAGTGGGAGTTGCAGCCGGGCGTGGTGGCGCACGCTTGTAATCCCAGCATTCGGGAGGCTGAGACGGGAGGATCCGGGTTCTCGGCCAGCCTCAGCTATCTAGTGAGGCACTCTGCAACTTAGTGAGACCCAGTTTCAAAATAAAGTAAAAAGTAGGGCTGGGGGTATAGCTCGGAGGTAGAATGCCCCTGAGTTCAATCCCCAGTACCGAAAAAAAAAAAAAAAAAAAAAAAAAAAGAAGTGGGAGTTGCAAAGCCGGGCGTGGTGGCACACGCTTGTAATCTCAGTACTTGGGAGGCTGAGACAGGAGGATCCGGGTTTGCGGGCAGCCTCAGCTACTTAGGGAGGCTCTCCAAAGTTTAGTGAGACCCTGTTTCAAAATAAAGAATAAAAAAATACAGCCAGGCGTGGTGGCACACGCTTGTAATCCCAGCATTCGGGAGGCTGAGACCGGAGGATCCGGGTTCGCAGCCAGCCTCAGCTACCTAGTGAGGCACTCCGCACGCAACTTAGTGAGACTCGGTTTCAAAATAAAGAATTAAAAATAGGGCTGGGGGTATAGCTCGGAGATAGAATGCCTCTGAGTCTCTGAGTTCAATCCCCAGTACCACAAAAAAAGAAAGAAAGAATAAAAAATAGGACTGGGGGTGTGGCTCGAAGGTAGAATGCCCCTGGGTTCAATCCCCAGTACTAAAAAAAAAAAAAAAAAATTTCCAGATCATATTTTATTTTTTAATTTGAAATAGGGTCTGGCTTGCCAAGTGTGGTGGCTCATGCATGTAATCCTAGTACTTGGGAGGCTGAGACAGGAGGATCAAAATTTCAAAGCCAGCCTCGGCAACTTAGAGAGGCTCTCAGCAGCCTAGTGAGGCCCTGGTTCCAAATAAATAAAATTGGGCTGAGGGTGTAGCTTGGATGTAGAATGCCTTTGGGTTCAATCCCTACTACAAAAAAAAAAAAAAAAAAAAAAAAAAAAAAAAAAAAAAAAAAAAAAAAAAAAAAAAAAAAAAAAAAAAAAAAAAAAAAAAAAAAAAAAAAAAAAAAAAAAAAAAAAGAAAGAAAAGAAAAAGAAATATGGTCGGGCTAAGTTGCTGGGGCTGTCCTCCAACTTGTAATCCTGTTTTGGCCTCCCAAGTATTGGGATTACAAGTTTGTGCCACTGTGCCTGGATAGAATTTTTTTGCAGCTAAAAGTTCATTATGTTTATTATATAGTGTGTTTATTATTGTTTATTATGTAGTATGTTTATTATTTATTGAGTTTATTATGTAGTTGGGTCCATACAACTACACTATTTATTCCTAATGGCTATTTTAAAAACTAATACAAGCCGGGCGTGGTGGCGCATGCTTGTAATCCCAGCATTCGAGAGGCTGAGACTGGAGGATCCAGGTTCGTGGCCAGCCTCAGCTGCTTAGTGAGGCCCTCCGCAACTTAGTGAGACTCTGTACAAAATAAAGAATAAAAATAGGGCTAGCTCCGCAACTTAATGAAAGCCTGTTTCAAAATAAAGAATAAAAAATAGGGCTGGGGGTATAGCTTGGAGGTAGAAGGCCCCTGAGTTCAATCCCCAGTACCGCAAAAAAAAAAAGGGCTAGCTCAATGGTAGAATGAATCCCCAGTACCAAAAAAAAAAAAAAAAAAAAAGCTATTGATGGGTTATCTATGCCTTTGGAGCACTATATATAACTCAAACCTTTTGAAATCGGATTGGATATTACCATCTCACTTTGAGTTCCTTTTTTTTGGGGGGGGAGGTCCTTCTGTTTTCTTATTCCATTAATTGAATAAAATTGAATTCAATTTATTTACTTTTTTGTGTTGGGGATTGAACCCAGGGCCTTGTACATGCTAATAATCAGGTGTTCTACCACTAAGCCACACCCCAACCCCTTTTTCTTTTTGTTTTTTGTTTTTGTTTTTGGTAGTAGGTATTGAACCCAGGGGCATTCTACCTCTGAGTTAGATGCCCAGCCCTATTTTGTTATTGTGAAACAAAGTCTCACTAAGTTACTAAGAGTGGCCTTATACCTGTGATCCTCCTGTCTTAGCCTCCCAAATTCTGGAATTACAGGCATGCATCACCACACCTAGCTCCACTCATTTATTTATTTATTTATGTACTGGAGATGGAACCCAGAGACAGTCTACCTCTAAGCTGCACCTCCAGCTCTATTTTATTGTTTTTTGTTTTGAAATAGGGTCTCACTAGATTGCAGATGGCTTCACTAAGTAGCTGAGGTTAGCTGTGCCAACCTATGATCCTCCTGTCTCAGCCTCCTAAGTACTGGGATTACAGACATGGACCACCACGACCAGCTGAATTGTGTACTTTTTTTTTTTTTTTCTTTTTGGTACTGGGGATTGAACCCAAGGGCAGTTTACCTCCAAGCTACACCCCCCAGCCCTATTTTATTTTTATTTTAATTTTTATTTTTTTGTGGTACTAGGGATGGAACCCAGGGGCATTCTACCTCTGAGCTACACCCTGAGTCCTAATTTTTATTCTTTATTTTGAAACAGGGTCTCAGTAAGTTATGGAGGGCCTTACTAAGCAGCTGAGGCTGGCTGTGAACCTGGATCCTCCTATCTCAGCCTCCCAAGCACTGAGATTACAAGCATTCGCCACCATGTCCGGCTTCCTATTTTATTTTTATTTTGAAAACAAGGTCTTGCTAGATTGATGAGTCTCACTACTTGCTGAGGCTGTCCTTGAATCTGCAATCCTCCTGACTCAGACTCTCAAATACTAGGATTACAAGCCTGTGCCACCACGCCCGGCTCTGAATTGTACACTTTTTTTTTTTTTTGGTACTGGAGATTGAACTCAGGGGCAGTTTACCTCCAAGCTACACCCCCCAGCCCTATTTTTTATTCTTTACTTTGAAACAGGGTCTCACTAAGTTGTGGAGGGCCTCACTAAGTAGCTGATGCTGGCTGCGAACCTGTGATCCTCCTATCTCAGTCTCCCAAGTACTGGGATGACAAGTGTGCACCACCATGCCCGGCTTGAATTGTACACTTTAAAATTACTTTTTTTTTTTTTTTCTACTTTACTGGGGATTGAATCCAGGAGTGTACTACTGCTGAGATGCATCCCCAGTCCTTTTTATTTTTATTTTGAGACAGGGTCTCACTAAATTGTCAGAGCTGGCCTCAACCTTTTATCCTCCTTCTTTAACTTCCCTGAGTAGTTGGAGTTACAGGAGTGCACCACTATGTGGCTTAAAAGGGCTAATGTTATAAGAACTTTTTTTTCAGCTTCATGGGGATAATGCATATTTATTGAAAAACTTTTTCACCGACAATGGTGAAATCAAGACCCCAAATTACAAAACATGAGAGGCAAGCAGGCCTGCAGCTTGGAGGGGACAGAAAGAGGGTCTGATCCCTTCCCCACACCTCATTTCCCATGCCTGCCCAGCCACATGCCACACACTTCCTGTGAAGTCTCCTCTTTCCCTCCCCATCCAGGAGTCTCCCTGAAGCCCTGAAGCGCAGCCACCTCCCCATCCCACATCCAGTCTTTTCTCTCTCCTCAGATTCCTGTCTCAAATCACAAAATGACACTGCACCAATAAAAGTATTAAAAGAATAGTTAGAGCCAGGTGTGGTGGCGCACACTTGTAATCCCAGCATTTGGGAGGCTGAGACCAGAGAATCCCGGTTCATGGCCAGCCTCAGCTACCTAGTGAGGCACTCCTCCACTTAGTGAGATCCTGTTTCAAAATAAAGAATAAAAAATAGAAGCCGGGCGTGGTGGCGCATGCTTGTAATCCCAGCATTCGGGAGGCTGAGACCGGAGGATCCCGGTTAGCGGCCAGCCTCAGCTACCTAGTGAGACACTCCGCAACTTAGTGAGACTTGGTTTCAAAATAAAGAATAAAAAATAGGGCTGGGGGTATAGCTCCGAGGTAGAATGCCCCTGAGTTCAACCCCCAGTACCGCAAAAAAAAAAAAAAAAAGAATAAAAAATAGGGCTGCGGGTATAACTTGGAGGAGGTAGATTGCCCCTGGGTTCAATCCCCAGTACAAAAAAAA
>PVLC010008254.1:0-40059 GCA_004027655.1 Graphiurus murinus | reverse complement strand
AAAAAATAGGGCTGGGGGTATAGCTCGGAGGTAGAATGCCCTGAGTTCAATCCCCAGTACCGGAAAAAAAAAAAAAATTATAACTGAAGTCCTCTTTGTTTCCCAGTTTCTCTCTAGCTTCCTTCCATACATGAGTAACATATGACCCTTCACTTTCTGTGACTGCTAATCTCACTTAGCATAATATTGTTGAGTTCCATCTATTTTCCTGCAAACGATATAATTGTGTTCTTTTTTTATGGCTAAGTAAAATTCCATTGTGTGTATATACCATAATTTTGTAATTCACTCCTCTGTTGACAGACACCTAGGCTGGTTCCATAGTTTGGCTACTGTGAAGTGTGCTGCTATAAATAGCATTATGAAGCCAGGTGTGGTGGTGCACTCTTGTAATCCCAGCATTTGGGAGGCTGAGACAGGAGGATCCGGGTTCACCGCCAGCCTCAGCTACCTAGTGAGGCACTCTGCAACTTAGTGAGACCCTGTTTCAAAATAAAGAATAAAAAGTAGGGCTGGGGGTGTAGCTCGGAGGTAGAATGCCTCTAAGTTCAATCCCCAGTACGGCAAATAAATAAATAAATAGCATTATGAATATGGATACATGGATTCATGGATATGCATGTATCCCTATAGTATCCTGACTTTATTTCCTTTGGGAAGATCCCCAGGAGTGGTATATTTTCAAAAAGAAAAAGGAAAAAAAGCTGGGCATGGTAGTAATGAGGTAGAATAGAAAGAATAAAAATTTAGGCAGAAAAGAGACAGATTGGGAAAGAAAAGGAAAAATATAGTTTTAAAATCTGGAGAGTTCATAATCTCTAACTCCACCATATAGGGTGTGTCTGGTCTGAGGCAGAAGCCTCAATGGGCCCACACCCTTAATCTCAAAGGTCCCTTGCTCCACCAGAGATTCCAGAGATCCACAGAGAGGACAAAGGTCAGACCTCAGCCAATCACCACTAAGAAGCCTGAGGAAGAGGAAGTCCAGACCTCCTCTGTGCCCACCCCTTCTTGGGAGTTCTATATAAGAACTGAAAAGGCTGCAAAGGCTCTCTTGGCCCTGATGATCTCCCCTCACTTCCCTTCTTCCTTGAGTCTCTTACTTTCCTAAATAAAACTCCTGCCTTTGTCTCTGACTGGTGTGTGTTTAAATTCTTTTCACCACAGAGGCCAAGGACCCACAAAGGGTATCGTGCTGGCCCATGACAGTAGCACACACCTCTAATTCCAGTATTTGGGAAGCAGAGACAGAGGATGGCAGGTTTGAGACCAGCAAGACCCTATTTCTTTTTTTTTTTATTTTTATTTCTTTTTTATTTTTTGCGGTACTGGGGATTAAACTCAGGGGCATTCTACCTCTGAGCTATATCCCCAGCCCTATTTTTTTTTAATTCTTTATTTTGAAACCAGGTCTCACTAAGTTGCGGAGGGCCTCACTAGGTAGCTGAGGCTGGCCACGAACCCAGATCCTCAGGTCTCAGCCTCCCACGCTTGGGATTACAAGCGTGCGCCACCACTCCCAGCTTTTATTTTTATTTTTTATTTTTTGTGGTACTGGGGATTGAACCTAGAGTCATTCTACCTCTGAGCTATACCCTAACCCTATTTTTTTATTTTTATTTTGAAACACGGTCTCTCTAAGTTGATGAGAGTCTCACTACTTGCTGAGACTATCCTCGAACCTGCAATCCTTCCTGTCTCAGCCTTCCAAGTACTGGGATTACAAGCATGCACCACCAAACCCGGCTAGGACCCGATTTTAAAACAACAACAACAAAAATTTAAAGGGCTAGGGGCATAGCATGGAGATAAAATGCCTGAGTTCAATCTCCAGTACCACAAAGGAAAAAAAAAAAGAAGTAAAGATCACAAAATGAAGGCAGGGAGCTGGAAACCTTTGTTGGGGTAAAGAGAGAATGGCAGTGAGTGGGTGTGAACCTGCAGGGATGCCAGAGTCACTAAAAGCCTAATTTTCATACTTGTTTACACCCCTGCCCCCCAAGTTCTACTCTAGTGGGAATCAAGCCAGACAGGAGAATGGGATCCAAGCTGGCTCAGAGAAAAATTTTTGCCTTGTGCTGAGCTTGCTTTGGTGGCTCATTTAATTCCTATAGAATCTCTTTTAGATGGGCACTATTGCTGTCCCCATTTTACAGAAAGAAGAGAACTGAGGCTTGAAGAAGTGAATTCACAAAGCTAGTGTGTGAAGCATCCGACCTTTAAAGCTTGCAGCCTGACCTCCCTGCGCAGGTCTTTGGCTAGGACAGCCCCTCTAACTGGATTGGGTGAATGCAGGAAAAACCCCAGCCCTCTCCCTCCGAGCCTCAGCCAGTGACAGCTACTTCCCGGATGAAGGTGTCCCTGAAGCCAGCAGCAAAGCCAGCCCCACAGCCAGGGTCCCTCCAGCCTCCTCATAGGCAGCTCCCTGACTTCCCAGACCTGCAGGACCTCCAGGACTAGAGGTACTTCTAAGAGAAATTCAGGTGAGTGTCACCCTCTCCCAGGGCTTGGAGACAAATGGCTTTCCTACAGTATCTTCAAATTTTCCCAGGGGTGAACTAGAGCTGTGTGCGTGCGCACGTCCCACACCTATGGTCCAAATAGCAGGACAGAGTTGGAGCTCCTAGTGAAGAGCTCCACAGTGCCTGAAGAAAAGTGGAGGCTGGACACCCCCTGGGCTGGAGGTGGGACTGGTTGGGGCTGGGAGGACTCAGACAGTTCTGGTCTCTTCCAGCACTGAAGCCTTGTAACTATAACAGTGTCTGTGCTCTTGAGTCCAGTTCGAAAGTTCAACATCCCTCTTGTCTCCTAGGCCCCATAATCTTTCCCAAAGGCCCTCTAATCCCCTTGCCTTCTGCCTGGGACATGAGGCCGCTTTCAAGGTCTCTTTCTTCCGACCCTCCCTTCCCAACAGGTGTTTGCTGGTCCTCATGTCAGTCAAACCTAGCTCCGGGCCTAGCCCCTCGGAGGGATCCAAGAAGGTGCCTGACAGTGACTTTGGAGAGATCCACAACTGGACAGAACTGCTCTACTTCTTCAACCACACTTTGCCTGAGTGCCAACTGGACCTCAGCGAGAACACCAAGCGAGTGGTCCTCTTTGTCCTCTACCTGGCCATCTTCGTGGTCGGGCTGGTAGAAAACCTGCTGGTAATATGCGTCAACTGGCGCCGCTCCGGCCGGGCCGGGCTGCTCAACCTCTACATCCTCAACATGGCCATAGCGGACCTGAGCATCATCCTGTCCCTGCCCGTGTGGATGCTGGAGGTCATGCTGGACTACACCTGGCTCTGGGGCAGCTTCTCCTGCCGCTTCATACACTACATCTACCTGGCCAACATGTACAGCAGCATCTTCTTCCTCACGTGCCTCAGCGTGGACCGCTATGTCACCCTGGCCCACGCCTCTCCCTCCTGGCAGCGCCACCAGCACCGGGTGCGGCGGGCTGTGTGTGCCGGTGTCTGGGTCTTCGCAGCCATCATCCCACTGCCCGAGGTGGTTCACATCCAGCTGGTGGAGGGCTCCGAGCCCATGTGCCTCTTCATGGCACCCTTTGAAACGTACAGCACGTGGGCCCTGGTGGTGGCCATATCCACCAGCATCCTGGGCTTCCTGCTGCCCTTCCCGCTCATTGTCGTCTTCAATGTGCTGACGGCCTGCCGGCTTCGGAGGCAGGGACGGCCTGAGGGCCGGCGCCACTGCCTGCTGCTATATGCCTACATAGCTGTCTTTACCATCTGCTGGCTGCCCTACCATGTGACTCTGCTGCTGCTCACCCTGCATGGGACCCACATCTCCCTCCACTGCTACCTGGTGCACCTGCTCTACTTCTTCTACGATGTCATTGACTGCTTCTCCTTGCTGCACTGCGTCGCCAAC
Source organism: Graphiurus murinus (assembly GCA_004027655.1). NCBI lineage: Eukaryota > Metazoa > Chordata > Mammalia > Rodentia > Gliridae > Graphiurus > Graphiurus murinus. Next base: position 36,181 of record PVLC010008254.1, on the reverse strand, counting down.
CCCATCCTCTACAACTTCCTCAGCCCAACCTTCCGGGACCGGCTGCTGAGCGCGGTGGTCCATTATCTTCCAAAGGATCAGACCAGGGCAGGTGCACAGGCCTCCTTCTCCTCTTCCACCCAGCACTCCATCGTCATCACCAAGGAGGGTGGCCTGCCCCCCGCAGCATGTCCCACCCCCACCCCCACCTGAGCCTGAACTTCCAGGCACCTTCTCCACTTCCAAAGGCCTCTGCCAGCTGAGGTATAGTGCAGGCTTCTCCATCAGCAGAGTAAAATTCCGGAGGAGGGGGAGAGGTTTGGGGGGAGAAGGGTTGAGGGAGAGGGTAAGAGCACGAGCACTCATAGTATATCTTAAAATGTTGAGGTGGGCAGAGGGAGAAGGGATGGGAGGGATTGAGAACAGGTCCTTCCTTGGTATTGTATTATTTGTTTTGGCCCTTGTGTCTAAAAGCACCACGCAGTAAAAAAAAAAAAAAAAAAAAAAAAAAAAAAAAATGGTGAAATAAATAAGAGACAGCCATGGCTCTGGATCTCTGGGAACTCTGCACTTCCAGCTGGGCTTGGGAAGGTTGCTGAGGCTAAAGGGATGCTCCACAGAGGAAACCAGATGCAGACTTCATAAATCACCCTGGCCGGAAAGAGTGAGCTCCACAGGAATCTCACAAAACTTTCCTTTTGTGTTTGTGTGCTTGTTGATTTTCCAGCTCACTGTGCAGGTTGTGGGGACAAGAGGCCAGGGGTCAAGGAACCAGGAGGCCTCAGCAGGACATGCCCTAGCATAGCGGTGCATCCTCAGGGCTATGATAAGTGGAGGGGGATGGGGACTGGAGATGTGGGGAGGAGTGGAGCTGGGTCCGGGACAGGCACCCTGCAGCTGGGTCAGCAGGATGGTCTCTCCACCCTCCACCATCCAGGAAACAAGGCTCTGTTTCCTTACAGATACCCTCCCCTCCCCCATCCATCCTGCTGCTCCTCCTCCCAAAGCAGAGAGAGGCACTGACCCAGAGTCAATGTTCCTCATTGCCAACCTCTCAGCTTTGGATCTAGGACATTCATTCTTCTAGAAAGGCACAGCTATTAGAAATCTTACCGTTACCATCTAACCTTTTCTCTCCAAATGATAGGAAAATATCAGGCAACATCCATTCTGGAAGCAGACCTGGAGACAGCCTGCAGCAGGTGCTGAAGGTTGCTCCATCCCTCAGTCTTTGTTCCCTGCACAGGAATGGGGAAAGCCAAAGTGGAAATTTCCCAGTTCTGTTGCAGGAGAGAGCTCTGGCACTCAGTCAGTTCTCCCTGGCCACATCTTTATAATTTTCCTGCCCAGTCACTTGTGTTTATTAACACTTGTTCTATAGATGGGGAAAGAAGTCCTCCTGTTAACAAGTAGATCTTCTGGAAAAGACTCATTTATCAGTTTGGGAAACTAGGACTATGAGCACTAAGAACTCTGATGTAAAAGCTGAGAACAGGCTCCAGTTTCTGCCTCCCAGCTCCATGCCTTGGACCTCTTGATCCTGCTTGTGGAGAGTGAGGGTCCTGAAGATGCAATCAGTGGTCTCCTCTTCTTCCTCCACCCTGGTCAAGAGCTGAGTGTGCCTGTGATGTTTAACTTGGAGTAACAACTCACTTACCCAGAGACCAAATCCTCTACTTTTCGAAATCTCACTCTGTACCCACTGGGTGCATTGAACATGTGCTCCAGGGTGCACGCAGCCCAGGTCTGTTAGGAGCAGAGGGAAACCAGTATCTGCCACACCCTGCTCAGGGCACCCACACCAGAAAGGCTCTTAAGCTACAAAGAGCTGCTCAGGCTGGGAGTGGTGGTGCATGCCTGTAATCCCAGTCACTTGGAAGGCTGAGACAGGAGGATGGCAGGTTTGAGGCCAGCCTCAGCAACGTAGGAAGGCCCTCAGCAACTTAGTGAGACCCTGTTTCAAAATAAAAAATAAAATAGGGCTGGGATTATAGCTCAGAGGTAGAAGGTTCCTGGGTGCAATACCTAGTTCTGTGGGGGGGGGGGGGAGTGGGCACTAGCTGCTCATGGCATGGAGCTGAAGGCTCTTTGGGTTTTGTGTGTGGTGTGGTGTGTGTGTGTGTGTGTGTGTGTGTGTGTCTTTTTGGAACTGGGGATCAAACCCAGAGTGCCACACTTGCAATCCAAGTACTTTGCCACTGAGCTACATCCCAGCCTCTGAAGGCTCTTTTGAACCAGGGATCTGGGCTGTGGCTTGGGAATGCAGTAAAGGCTTAACCTAACAATGCAGAAATGGCATTAAAAAGGCTTTTGTTCCAGCCGGGTGTGGTGGCGCACGCTTGTAATCCCAGCATTCGGGAGGCTGAGACCGGAGGATCCAGGTTCGCGGCCAGCCTCAGCTACCTAGTGAGGCACTCCGCAACTTAGTGAGACTCGGTTTCAAAATAAAGAATAAAAAATAGGGCTGGGGGTGTAGCTCGGAGGTAGAATGCCCCCGAGTTCAATCCCCAGTACCGCAAAAAAAAAAAAAAAAAAAAGGCTTTTGTTCCAACTTAGAAAGCAAGCCATGATCTGATGCCCATACCACTACCCACTACCTCCTTTGACTTGGACTCTGGAAGCTTTCTGAAGGAAATTCAATTTTATGTCTGTCACATCCCAGGACCCCGCAGAGGCCACTTCCCCAAGACCAGTTATCACCTTGGCAGTATGAATACTGCATCAGGACCATTCTACCCATGGCAGGGAAGAACAGGGACTAGCTGTGCTGACTGAGGCAATGCTGTTCCGCTCAGCAAACATTTACCAAGTGCTGATGAGGGACACACATGATCTGGGACCAAATGGGCCACATCACACCTTACCTGATAGAGTTGTTTCCACTGTGGAAACACGTTTCTATCAACCTCTCGAAATTACGTCAAACCTTTGCCTCCTCCCTGTCCCAAATCTTCCCTTCACTCCCACTTTCCATCTGCCTCTCCACTCAGACATGCTGCTTCACCATGAATAAATGGCAGGACAATTCCCAGCCAAACCCCTCACTTAAGAGACGTTAGTCCAGCTAGACATCTGCAGAGTCCCACTGCTCTCTGAGCTTGACAGATGCCCTCAGAAATGTCTCCCTAAAAGGCGGAGTCTTTGACTTCATTCCCCACTAAAAACCAGCCAACAATCTAATCTAATCCTGGGGAATTCCAGCTACAGGAAGAGAAATGTGCTACCTAAGAATTCTGGCATCTGCGGAGCCCACGCGTGCTGCTGCAAGGGCGACACACCCAGATGCCCGAGCTCCAGGTGTGATCGTGGCCGTGGTACACAGGAAAAAAACATTTCACGTTTCTTTTTTTTTATTATTCTAAATAAAAAACACACTTTGTGCTGAACAATGGAATATAAAAGAATCAGATGTACAACGATTTTAGACATCTACTATTTGGGGAAAAAAGTTTACAAAATATACAAAACTTTACAGCAATAGATAGTAAACACTTAAATATTAGGAGGTCAGTACTTATTAATTTAATGGAAGGAGTTAGACATCAACAACTCTTCTCCATTTCATAAGAGACTTTAGTTACTGGGGGACTGGACAAGGAAAGGGGTTAAGAAAACATCAAAATCAAACATTTCACTTTCATTCTGATGTTAAGTTTATAATGCATAATTATATTGAAACTAATGCTGTGCACCGATTCCTGACTCAGTGCAGGGTTTAGGGAAAAGGACATTTGGGCACAGACCGTTCCACACAGCCCACTCCCATGACAACAAATTCAGTGTCCATCTATAAAGGGATTTAAATTCACTTTTGAAGTTGAGTAGTCTGGGCTCTGGGGAATAGGACACAGCAGGAGGCTAAAAGAGGAAGAAATTTCATCAGTAGCAAAAACCTGACTGGGAAAAAGGCATTTAAGCCCAGAGGTTTGCCCTAGAGATAAAGAGGTGCTGTTGGATCAGAATAAAACAAAGTCAAAAAGTACTTTTACCCACTTCTTGGATTTTAGGGGTCACTTGGGCCCAAATCTTGCCCCACCTTCTTTCTTCCCAACTAGCTGTGAACTATAGGGACTCCATGGAGTCTTAAAACTTAGGACCCAATAATGCTCAGCAGAGATTCCCAGCAGATGCTATGGCATCAGTGAGCCATCAGGAGTCGCAAGCAGCTTCTGCTGTTCATCCTAAGGATGTCATACAAGGATTGCCATTTCCCCTTAGGAAACAAATCAGGAATGGTCCCAAGTCTGATTTAATGCTCTACAATCACCATCTTGAAATTCCTAATAATTTGTGAATAAGAGGACTCTGAAAATTATGTAGCTGGTCCTGAGTACAGAGCAAGAAAAACGGAAAATGAGGGAAGAGAGAACATTCAAGGGTCAAACAGAACTTCAGAGCAATATAGTAGGGGACAGTGCTACACTGGGCTCCAGGAGAGAGGGGGCAACAAAATCGAACATCAGGTCAAGAAATTAAAAATGCAAAATAAAACAAATCTCTTCCACTAGGTATTCTGAAGTGTCCTTTGCACAATATAGTGTTTCAAGTAAAACAATTCAGAAAAGGGTGAGCTAGAGACAGAGGAAGCAAACTCATTCTTCACACAGAGGGGAGCTCAGTGTGGGTGTGGGGGATGGGCAGGGGAGGGGCTTGGTCTTGAGCCTCTTGAGCTACCCATCCTGTTGCTACATGTCTGACTGGGACCAACTGGGCCTCCCTGATCAACCACTTAGCCTGAGGGGGATCAGAGGGTGAAGTTTTTTGTGTAGTGTTTCAAGGGCAAAGTTTCAAGGATCTGCTTTTTGGTTTACTGGCAAAAAGGGAAAACTTCACAGTTTCAGGTTAAGTATACAGACCACCCAGTATCCACAATGTCCTCTGTTAAAGAAAAGGGTTTCTCCAGTGTGTGTACCCATTCAGCTACCTGGCTGGGCACCAGTAAGTACCGCTCTCTCAAACCCACCACTCAAAACTCAGTCCTCGCCAACATTCTAGGATTCCTCATGCTTGAAAACCTTAGCAGATACTTGATTGTAGCCTGTTATACATTCCCTTCTTAAAATCCTAACTAACGGTCAGTGTAAGAAAGTGGAAGTCAGACAGGAAAGAAGTCTCAGCACTGCTTTCCTGAGGAAAATGTCCCGAGTTGGATTTAGACGGCGAAAGGTGGGCCTTTCACTAGCCACTGTTCAAGTCCTGTCCCCTGGTGGGGACTACAGAGCCGGCACTCTGACTCAGGCTTCTCAATGCAGGCTTGGAGAGAGGCGGCTCTACAATTGACTGAGCTTTGGTTTGCCTATGTGTCTCAATACAGACAGGGATAGGAGGCTCCCCAAGTTTAGAAAGGATGAGAAACTGAAAAAAACATCCTTCATGTGACCCGATCCTCTCATTCAGGCCCCAATCTATACCACCCCATTGCCTGAAGGGGCCCCTGAATTCTTTCTGGAGAGAAGAAAATTTACTAGTTTAAAAGGCTTGACACATTCTCCCCTAGTTATACCACTGTCCCCCGAATCTCTGGCCAGGACTGTCCCCTGGATTATGGCTACTCGCTAGGAAGAAACTCATTTTCCTGAAGTCTCTTATCCAAAGAGATGCTGGGTAATATGTATACAAAACAAAAATAAATAAATATTAACGTCCTAAAAGGCTTTGTGAGTTAATTAAAACCACTTGCTTGTGAAACAGCCTGGGGTTTTGCTAGGTCCCACCAGGGGCAGCGTCAGGTCCAGGCCAGGGACTCCCAGAAGCTCTCCTGAGCAGGGTGAGGTAGTATGAGCTACTGAGGTGCCACCTTGTGAGTATGCAAGATTGAGGGCCCTCTCCTTCCAGCCTTCTTTGGGCAAGACCCCTTCCATAACCAACTAAGAATGGAGCCAAACAGCAGTATGAACTGGGTCACCTATGGAAGGCCTGAACCAGCTGCCATCCAACAGCACCCCCTGGAGGTGATGCAAAGACAGATCAGGATCACTTCCAGCAGGTCAAAGGTGAGCTGCCAAAGCTCTGGCACCTTTAGCACAAAGTAAACAACAGGTTACCCAACTGGAACAGACAGTCAGAATGCACACCCTGCTATACACCACCAGTTACTCATGTCCCTTTCATCCTGAAGGGCTCACGGTCTACCACTCCATCTCCAGGCTCTTCTAATCCACACTACAGGCCAAACCCTTCTGGATGGGAGACTGGATGTAAATTAAGGCAAGGCTGCTGCTGCTGTCAGGCATCCCTCCTCTCCACCAGAAATGCAAAGGTCACTGGAGGAGGCCAGAATGGCAGATGACAAGTGGTTCCCTGTCTTCCTTGCCCCATGAAGAAGGCCTAACTTCCAGGACCATCACTCCACAAAATTTTGTTTCTTTGGAAATGAGGAGAAAAGAGGAGCCTCCTCTCCTATCCATCCAGGCCACGGCTGGCAGCACTATCAGACACTCCTTCTGCCAGCCAAGAGTCATCTCAAAGCTCTCCGACCTAAACAAGCTTTGTCTCAGTTTGGATCTGGCCACCAGATTTTCACTGTACAGTTAGCAGATTAGGGCCATGGAGCAAGCAGGCACCTCCATCCCTGACACCTTCTCCCTGCTGGGGCTGGCACTGGAACCTGAGGTGAGAAGCCCTGCTCACCAAGCCTTTCCGAATGACCACATTCCCCAACTCCTTCTCATAACTGGTCATCCCAGTTGGAGGTCTGGCAGTACTAGCCACAGTGAAAACCTCTTTCCTGTGAGGCTGTTGGTTGGATTCTTAGCAGCATGAAACCTATCAGTAAACTAAAACTAGATGGGCTGGGAAAGGAGATCTAATCGACACAACTGCTTGACTAGATCCCAAAACCAGCCTCAAAAGAATAAAACACAGCCCTGCGTGGGCAAGGACAGGAATGGAGGTAAATGTGATAGGGCCGTTGCTTCTCGAAATCAGTAACAGCTTATGTGCTATTTATTTCTTCTTTCTTCTCCTTTAAACACAACACAGAATAGAATTCCTAGCAAGGCAAAACTAGCTTCAGCTGGGGAGGGACCAACGGCCATTAGAAAATCATCAACCCAGCTGCCGTCTGGGAGCGCCTCCTGGCTCTGCTGGGACCCAGTCAGCTGTCTGGGTTCTTTTCGGCCTCTTTGGAATGGATAATGTACATGAAGGTCTGCTCAATGGTGAAGTCGGGCGGGAGGCTGCCTTTGTGCACACCAACATGTTTGCTCATGAGGTTGAGGGTGGAACTGTAGTGGCCACAGACCGTGCAGCGGTACATGAGTGCCCCCGAGTGCGTCTTGAGGTGGCATTTGATGGTCGAGCGTCCTCGAAAGAACTTGTGGCACACCTTACACTGGTATGGCTTCTCACCTGTGTGGATCCGCCGGTGGTAGTTGAACTCACTTGTGTGTGCAAACCTTTTGCCACAGACCTTGCAGCTGTACTTGCTGTTCCCAGGTTGGCCCTGCAGTGCCAGCTCCTCGCTCAGAAACTCCTCTGCTGGCAGCTTCCGCTTCTGGAGGGCTGGGTGCTGCAGCCCCAAAGCAGGCCGCACGTCAAGGCCACTGTTGCACTTGTGCTGGCTGACGTGGTAGCGATAGGCGGCCTCCGATCTGAAGCTCTGGCTGCACAAGTGGCAGCGGAAGAGGACATCTTCCAGGCTTTGGTGCACAGCCATGTGCTTCTCCAGGAGGTGCCAGTCCACAAAGCTGCTGGCACAGACAGAGCAGGAGAAGACCGAAATGCCCAGATGGGAGAGTGTGTGCCACATGAGGCTGCAAAGGTTGAGGTGGCGCTGGTCACAGACACTGCAGACCTGGCCCTTCAAGTTCAGATGGTCGAGGATGTGGCCTCGGACCACATGGAAATCTTTGGCCAATGCTTTCCCACAAGCAGCACATTTTAGCTCTGGGGAGACTGCCCCTGAAAAGAAACTCAGCTTCCCAGGCAGGGGCTCATTGGGATGGACAATGATGTTGTTCTCAAATATCCCATCCCGTCGGTGAAGGGTTAACTGCCACTGGGTAAAGAACTTCGTTTCACACATGTCGCAAGAGAAGAGGAAAATACCAATGTGGGACAGGACATGGGTAACCCGGGAGTTTCGGTCCTGGAAGTGGGTCTCACAGACCTTGCAATTGCCGGTCAGCAGATCCACGTGGTCCCGAGCGTGCTGCCGGATCAGTTGAATGTTGGGCTCTAGAACTTTCTTACACACCTGGCAAGGCATGGCCTTATTCTCCCGGTTGTCATTCTCTCCAAAAGTCAGCTCATCCTCACTGTCATCGCTCAGCTCGATCACCTCCTCGGCTGTCCCAATCTCCTCGGCAGGGTCTTCAAACTGCAAGTCATCGTCCCCAAGGTCGTCCAGCTGGAGCTCATCCATCTGCCCAAAGCCTGGATCTTTGGAGTGGTCACTATTGCTCAGACACGAGTTGGTCCCTGTGGTAATGTCTATTGCATTGTCTGGGGTGAAGAAGCTGTTTTTATTGAAATCCCCATTGCTTTGAACTTTGTATGGCTGGCAAGAGCTTGTGCTAGTTTGGATGCCTGTGCTAACAGTACCTAGGACTGGCTGGGTCACCATATTAGGAACTGATGTGAAAGGAGCAGGGATGTCATGGTCTTCCGTCTTTGGCGGCAACGGGGGCTGCAGCAGAGGCAGGCTGTGGTTGGTGTCACTGGTAACACTCCTCTCTTCGTCTTTATAGCTTCCTCCAGCATCACTGGGCAACACATAGTTTCTATCAGGACCAAAGTGCTCCCCACCACCCCGGAATTCTCCAAGGGGATGGGCAGGATCTGCTGAGGGACAACTCAGAGTACCGGACTGGCTCTCACTGGTGCTGGTCAGGGGCTTGGCCACAGCAGTGCTCTCCAGGTCAGGAAAGGTAGAGTGACAGGCCCGGAGGAGGTCCTCCATACCCAGTCGCTCAGCCACCTCATAGATGACCCCAACGTTGATCAGGTCTGTGAAGAGCTCTGATGTGTACACAAAGCTCAGAATCTTCTCAAAGTTGGCGGGGGTGATGAAATCCACCACATAGGTCCTGGCAGCATCAAGCCCAGTATTCAGAAAGAGGTTCTGGAAGTAGCCAGCCGCGCAGGCCAGCACGGCCTTGTGGGCGGGGAAGGAGCGGCTCCCCACCACAATGGTGACATCGCACATGGTCTCTGAGAGCCGACACTTATTGAGTTCCTTCAGCAGGTTGTTGGGGTGGTTGGTGCTTTGCAGTTTGATCCTCATGCCCATCTTAGCAGCTCCAATGAAGTTGCCTCCTTATCAGCACGGTTAATCTGTAGACAGCAAGAGAAAAAGATGGATGGCAAAACACATGCTTGAAAGGGAGGGGCTCTGTGGGAGAAAACCTACCATTCTGAACCGGAGCAGGAGTAATTGGACATGGAGAGCTGCTCCATTCTGCTGGGGGCAAGGACAGCAACAATGCGGAAACAATGACCTGTCCTCCTGCACAGACCCAACATCATGACAAAACCCAAAAAGAACAAAAAAAATCTGATTCTCTTGATCTTAAAAGTCAGTAAGAGAGCCCACCGTGGAGGCACCCGCTTGTAATCTACTTGGGAGGCTGAGACAGGAGGATCAAAGATTCAAAGCCAGCCTCAGCAATTTAGCAAAGCTCTCAGCAACCCAGTGAAACCCTGTTTCCAAATAAGAAATAAAACTTGGAGCCGGGCGTGGTGGCGCACGCTTGTAATCCCAGCATTCGGGAGGCTGACACCGGAGGATCCAGGTTCGCGGCCAGCCTCAGCTACCTAGTGAGGCACTCCGCAACTTAGTGAGACCCTGTTTCAAAATAAAGAATAAAAAAAATAGGTCTGGGGGTGTAGATCGGAGGTAGAATGCCCCTGAGTTCAATCCCCAGTACCACAAAAAAAAAAAAAAAAAGAAATAAAACTTGGGCTGGGGGTGTAGCTTGGAGGTAGAATGCCTCTGGGTTCAACCCCCAGTACCAAAAAAAAGTCATAAGAGAGATTACAGGACTAAAGCTAGCATCAGACAGCTAAGTGAGAGACAATCCCCACACAATCCTACATTTCATTGCCAGAGTGATTGGCTCCAATTTTTCTCACATTAATTTCCTCCTAAATACACACTATCCTACTTCAGTAACTATATTCTCTTCACTCATGATGTTAATGCCATACATATATTTGAACATAATTATCAAAGCTTCATTAGTTACTGAGAAAGAGTTAAGGGTAAGCCAGGCGTGGTGTTCCACGCTTGTAATCCCAGCATTTGGGAGGATCCGGGTTCAAGGACAGCCTCAGCTACCTAGTGAGGCACGCCACAACTTAGTGAGAACCTGTTTCAAAAATAAAGAATAAAAAATAGGGCTGGGGGTATAGCTTGGAGGTAGAATGCCCCTGAGTTCAATCCCCAGTACCGAAAAAAGAGTTAAGGGTGCTCTGTCCTTTATTTTATTTTTTTGTCATTGCTGTGTCCTATCAACAATCCCTTAAATAAATCTCTAAATACATCTCACACTCTTGAATTCCTATCTTTCCCTACCTACCTCATGCCTACTCTTGGACCCAGAACTATTATGGGTGCCGCTTCACCCCATTACTTCTGTTCTGTAGATGAAGTTAATACACTCAGAACCAAAGAAGAATGCAAACTAGAATACAACTGTGGCTTTAATATTACTTGAATGTCTTATTTCTTTTTACCACCCTTTTCAGGGTTTATGCTTATGCTGACACTACACTAACACATTTACTCGATGCCTTCAGACAGACATCTAATTAAGTAGGTATGACTCCTACAGGCTAGTTCAATACCACTTTTTGCCTTCGCCGCTCCTGCACGCCTGAGTTGCATGCTTGCTCAGTCTCAGGGCTCCCCCTGCGCAGCACAGCCCCTTTCTTCATCTCACCAGATTCTCCCAACTTTTTCTGGGGCCCAGCAAGCTTCTGAGTATTGTTGGGTACCAGCCACGCATCTCCCGGGCCCTGAGGGTTACCCATCCATGAGTGGTTTAGGCACTGGGCAGCCTGAGCCGGGGCAGAAGGGGAGAGATTCGGAACTTCCGAGGAAGATACCCCGACACCCCGGTGGCGCCGCGGTCCCCCCTCCGGAGGGTCGAATCCGCGAGGGCAGGGCGTTGGATCGGCTGGGGACTCCTCCCGGGGGCGCAGACGCCTCGCCCCCCCAGCGGCGCGGGGTTCAGCGGGCGACCTCGGCGGGGGCAGGGGCGCGGCGGCTGCGGGGCGGCGAGGGGCCCGGGAGCGGCGGCGCGCGGCGGGAGGACGGGTCGGCCGAGGGAGCGGCGGGAGGAGCCCAGCGAGAGCGACAGAAAGGCCGGGCCGGGTCGGACTCGGCCGCGCTTACCCGGCTCCGCGGGGCCCGAGCACCATCGCCGCCGCCGGCTCACACAAAGGCCCCGGCCCGCCGTGCCCGGCCCGACGAGGAGGCGGCGCCGCCGGCCGCGGCCAGACTCTCCATCCGCCGCGCCGCTCGCCGCGCCGGCCCGGGCCGCCCCCGCCGCCCGGCCCGCAGCGCCCCCCGCCGTCCCGGAGGAGGCAGCGCCCCCCGCCGCCCGGCCGCAGCGCCCCCCGCCGCCCCGGAGGAGGCAGCGCCCCCTCACGGCGGGGTCGCACGCCGGCCCCCGCGCCAGCCCCCCGGCCTGGAGACCACCGCCCGGAGCACCGCCCGCTCCCCACCCCGGCGCCTGGGCGTGGAAGCCCAGGCCAAACTCGGCGCCCATCGCCCCATGGTCTCCATCTCCCAGTTTCAACACTTCTCAGAAGGTCTGTTGTAGTTTTACAAAAAAATCATTTGATTAATTTATTTGATTAATTTATGTCTCCACCACTAGGCTGTGAGCTTCCTGGAAGCAACGATCTGTGGTTTTCCTCGCAACTTAATCTCCACTTTTTTTTTTTTTTTTTCCGGTACTGGGAGTCAAACCCAGGGGCGTTCTACCACTGAGCTACATCACCCAGCCCTCTTTTTTGGGAGGGAGGGTAACTGGGGATTGAACCCAGGGACATTCTACCCCCCCGAGCTACACCCAGCCCTTTTTATTTTATATATTGAGAGAGGATCTCACTAAATTGCTAAGGCTGACCTTGAACTTGTGATCCTCCTGCCTTAGCATCTCTAGTCACTGGGATTACAGGAGTGCACTACCATGTTCAGCTCCATCCCCACTTTTACCATGCCTCCTTGCACAGATGATAAATGCTTAGTAAAGCCTATGGGAAGGAGTGAAGGAAAGAAGGAAGGAAGGAAGGAAGGAAGGAAGGAAGGAAGGAAGGAAGGAAGGAAGAGAGGGAGGGACGGACACACTTGAGGGCTAGATCGCAACTGGAGACTGCCTCCCCAACTTTCTCTCCAATCCTCTCCTCATATGACCAAGTGTAGTCATCAAACTGAAACTACCTATCCTTACCCCCACACCAACACCAAAGGCGTCAGAAGCCTTGGTCATCCCACTGCCTCCTCAGCAGGGAAGAAGCCCACAGGCTCCAGGACCCTTCAGATTCACTGTCTCTCCCACAGGGATCCATCCACTGCCTGAGGATAGCCCCCAGGCAGGCACAACCCCTCAAAGACAGGCATGAGATAGGGTTCAGTAATTCCTTAAGTGTTGCTAACTGAGCTAAGCCAATTTGGCCATTCAGTGATGGTAATTGGTGAATTTGGGAGATCATGTGTCCTCATGTCCACAAACTCACTAATTGGTAATAGATAATACTGAAATCAAGTGCTGTACCAAATGCTGTCCAGACTGTAACCTTTGTTAGTTAGAAGACATAAAAACAGCCATGCAACCTGTTTTTATAGCTTGGGGGTGGGGAATTCCACTTTGCCCTGTAGTGAAAGGGTGACCCAGTCCTCACAGCTGAGGGGGGCAAATGAACATCACACAACCAGAAGGTTCCAGACCTCTGGCATGACTAGAGACATTAGGTGCAGGACTTGCATGGGCCATGGTTCAACCTTCCTAACCAACTGCCTTAGCCATCTCTGGAGTGTTGATCCCAGTAAAATTCACGTGCTGACACACCACCTGAAAGGCATAGATGAAAGTTTTTATTCTGCTTATACTAAAGTCTTTTTTGTTTGTTTGTTTTCTTGTGGTACTGGGGATTGAACCCAAGGGCACTCTACCTCTGAGCTATACCTCAGCCCTATTTATGTGTGTGTATGTGTGTGTGTGTGTACTGGGGATGGGACCTAGAGGCCTTCTACCTTCTGGGCTATACGCCCAGCCCTATTTTATTTTTTATTTGGAAACAGGGTCTTGCTAAGTTTATAAAAGCCTCACTAAGTTGTTGAGGCTATCCGTGAACCTGTGATCCTCCTGTCTCAGTTTTTATTTATTTATTTATTTATTTATTTATTTTTTATTTTGAAACAGTCTTTGCTAAATTGCAGAAAGCCTCGCTAAGTCACTGAGGCCAGCCTTGAACCTGAGAGCCTCCTGTCTCAGCCTACCAAATACTGGGATTACAGGCCTGTGCCACCACACCCAGCTTATACTCATCTTTTTTTTTTTTTTTTTTTTTTTTTTTTTTTTTTTTTTTTTTTTTTTTTTTTTTGCGGTACTGGGGATTGAACTCAGGGGCATTCTACCTCCGAGCTACACCCCCAGTCCTATTTTTTTATTCTTTATTTTGAAACCGAGTCTCACTAAGTTGCGGAGTGCCTCACTAGGTAGCTGAGGCTGGTCTCGAACCCGGATCCTCCGGTCTCAGCCTCCCGAATGCTGGGATTACAAGCGTGCGCGGCAAAGCACCACACAGTCACACAGTTGTAATAACATACATACACAAAGCTAAATGGAGAAGAAAGGACGAGGAATTTAGTCAAGGTCTTCTTAACCAGGTCTTCTTTGGCATCCTCTTTACAACAGGAAAGGGAAGGTCAGGGTCCTTTCACACATTCTCCAAACATAGAAGCCAGAATCTGATTTAAAATTTGTCATTTTCCCTGGGATCCCCAGCCCTGCAATTTCTGTCAGCCCCACCAGAGAGCAACCTTTCTGCACTAATGCTGGCACTTTGCAAGCAGTTGTCCATCTCCGCATATGTGACTGACTTCAAGTCTGAGCAGAATCTCAACTCTTTTTTTTTTTTTTTTTTTTTTTGCGGTACTGGGGATTGAACTCAGGGACATTCTACCTCCAAGCTATACCCCTAGCCCTATTTTTTATTCTTTATTTTGAAACAGGGTCTCACTAAGTTGTGGAGTGCCTCATTAGGTAGCTGAGGCTGGCTGAGAACCCAGATCCTCCAGTCTCAGCCTCCCAAATGCTGGGATTACAAGCATGTGCCATCAAGCCCGACTTAGAATCTTCAACTCTTGAAGTTTTCATGATCCAAAGAAATTCTCCAGACTCCACCAAAATGTCCCTACCTATAGATAGATAATTTTGAAAAGTCAAAGAGATACCTCTTGGGAGAAAGGATCTAGGATCTGGGTTGAGGGCATTCTTTGACCTTTGCTTTGAAAAGAGGAACTTTCTCTCTCCTTTCCCCTACCCACACCATGCAGCTGTCTGTCCAAAGTGGCCCCAGTCAGGTTCTAGGAAGATAGAACTTTTACTAGAGTGAAAAGAACTGCAGGAGGTGCCTCTGGCTCTGAGGCCCTGTTCTGACACTTCCTTAGGAGAGCTGAGTGTTACTTTTGTACCAATTCAATTCAGGGGCACTACCTAGGCCTCTAAACCAGAGTAAGATAGGGAGACTGGGGATTTCCCTAGCTGTTCCATTGGAGTAGAGAGGCCTCCTTGGGATCAGTGTTCTGTGAGCATTTGCACATCAGATTAATAATAGATACCGACACCCACACCCACCACATTTAAGTGCCTTACACGTTCTGTGGACTACTAGGTCAGTGCTGCAGGTGCTGGTAATAGGCACATTATAGAGGAGTCTAAAATAAACATTTCCCTTTATGATAACAAAGGCAGCCAGTTAACACTGAAGATATCTGCTCCTTTCTTTCTGGGCCTCTGCAGTAACTTCCCTCTCTACCCTGCACCCTCACTGGTTCAAGTTCTGTTTGCTTGTTTACAGTCCTGCTAAACCATAAGATATATGTGTGGATCACTATCTCTTCCCCCAGGACCTGTCACAGAGCCCATGCTTGACATTTGGAGACAGAAAAAATAGTACAGTGCTATAAATATATCCTTCTCAGTGACAGTGTCTTTGCACAGCTTGATCCCCACCTCTCTAATTAAACAGGGTTAGATTGAGGGATCCAAGTCTCCCAGACTCATCCTAGATATACAGACAAGATTTTCAGAATATCTAGGATTTGTTTGTGTTTGTTTGTTTGTTTTGGTACTGGGGATTGAACCCAGGGGTGTTCTACCTCTGAGCCATACCCCCAGCCCTATTTTATTTTTTATTTTGAAAAAGGGTCTCACTAAGTTGCTGAGGCTGACCTAGAACCTATGATCCTCCTATCTCAGCCTCCCAAGTACTGGGATTATAGATGTATGCCACCACTCCTGATTCTGTTTTTTCTTGATCTGAAACATGCCCATGAACGTCTTTGAGGGTTAGAAACTATATTCCCAAATCCATGTGTTTCTTCTTTTTAATCACTAAATAAATCTGACATTAATTGTGTGAAGTTCTGGGTAAGGCAGTATTGAGGTAGTCAATATGTATACAAATTAAAGATACTCCCAGCTGGACACAGCGGGCACACACCTATAATCTCAGTACTCGGGAGGGTGAGACAGGATGAAGGTTCAGGTCCAGCCTCAGCAACATAGTGACATGCTGTTTCAAAATAAAAAATAAAAAAGCCAGGGGGTATAGCTCAGAGGTAGAATGCCCCTGGGTTCAATCCCCAGCACTACAAAGATCCTTCCATCCATTTATATATGATGTGTGTGTATCATATGTATACGTGTATATACTTATAATGTAGCTGGAAGAGTTGAAAGAAAACTCACAGACCAACCAAACAATGTATCACGTCACTCATAAGTAAAAATCTTTTATTGTTAAGGAGCAGATAGAGACATCCTATTTTTAATGTAGGACACTACAGAAGCAATAGTCAATCTATAGAATCTACAGAATGCCCATTAGGACTGGGGATAGTCACAATTCAGTTTTCACATCAGGCTGGAGTGGAAGGGTTAGGGAAGGAGTCAAAGCACAAGAACGTTACTCGGATGGGGAAGAGAAAGGGAAATAGGAGAGCATGCACCTGGGATTGGGATAAGGGACAGTGTCTTGTGATGCAGCCCAGGGATCCGGAAGTGGAGTGCTGAGGAAAAAAAAAAATCTTATGTCCTATAAAACCGACTGAGCACCTGCTAGGGGAGCAGGGAAACAGGGAAGGGTCACCTGGATGGGAAGAGAAAGCAGCCTTTGGATTAGAGGAATGAATCTCCTAGCAGCAAGAGCTTGCCCCTTCGCCTGCCTGCTGTATTTACCATGCTAAACACCTGTGGCATAATCTGTGAGGCCCCTGCAGAAGGTGTAGTGACCAAGTTCACAACATCCAACACCCCCCTCCCAGGTACAAACACAGCTGTCCAAGGCACCCTGGTACCCCTCCCTCCCCTGCCTTATCTAGTCCTTCCTTTTCCCAGAAACCTCTCAGAGGAAGGACAGGCCCCCAGATCACTTCCTTTTTCAGCAGTTTTGCTTGAATGGAATAATGACACAATGATCTGTGTGTATCCATCTCATCTAATCTCCTTTAAATGCCAGCCTCCAGGGACCTTCCGTCCTATTCTGCCTGGCACCTAACAGGTTGCAAATGCTCCGTCAGTGGTGAGATTATGAAAGCTGCAATTACTAGCCTGGTCCCTCTGAAAGAGCCTGGATTCACCAGCAAATATTAAAAGTAGATTTCCACAATGCACTTGTTTTTGCCATTTGTACAAAATACTATGGCAAAATTGCACTGTAATTATCTTTATAGCCAGTGCATAACGCCGGAGGAAAGTATGTCATCCAGACACTGCTGCCCATATAATTATCTGGCCGTCGGCAGGACTGAAATAACCATCTAATGAGAGCAAAATGATATGGTAAGCACCATGTAATCAGCGAGTTACAGTTATTACAGCTCTTTGTGCCCTCTCACCCAACAGTAAATGGGGGGCCAGACCCAGCCTCGAGTCCGGGGAGTCATGAATAGGTGGTATCATCAAGAGCCCGCCTCTTAGGTGTCAGACTGGCCACCTTGAGGCCAGCAGGTGTGGGATCCAGCGGCATGGGGAGAGGCAGGAGGCTCTCTAAAATTATCAGGGCTTACCCGTCTCTTTCATCATCACCCCCTCTTTCTTTGACAGGTAGTGAAAAAAAGCCATTAGTTGAGCTGCTATTGTGTGTGGGTAGAAGGTGTCAGGCAAAGGTTCCATGTTTTGACTAGACACTTCCCTAGGGTACTCTCACCCTCGCAGACAAGTGAGGAATCTGTTCGCCCACTCAGGCCCGAGGTCCATCCTGGATGGCTCTCAACAGGCAAATGAGAGCCAGCCAGGGGACACAGTAGGACATCCACGTACCTCCCAGGCCCTAAGAGTCATGATATAGCTGAAGAGCAGCTCTGTGCACCAGGCAGCATTCTACACACTTTGTCTCTACTCCATGCTCAAAACCACAGCCCTGGGAGACACTATCTTTGCCTCATCTTTCAGATGAGGAAACTGAGGGACGAAGTGTCGTGTAACTTGACCAAGGGACATAGCTGGAGAATGGCAGATCCAGAATTCAAACTCAGGCCATATTCTAATCCATTTCACAGAGATGCTAAGATGCAGTTCTAATCCTTTACACAGAAAGGCTAAGATGTGGTTTCCAGCTACTCCCATTAGACTGCAGAGTCCCTTACATTTCTGCCTAAATCACACTGGTGTCTGACTACATTCTGTGCCAGTTACCCAGGACTCAGCCAAAAGGTTTAGCCTGCCCAGGAGACAAACACTTTGCCTGTGAATTGAACTTGGTACCTGTCATTATTTGATAATCTCTCCATCTTTTGCACAGATCACCAGAAAACAGGGTCCAAGTCTCCCAGGGTCCCCATCTCCCACCACTGCTTTTGTTCAGTGGGAACCATGACAGGGGAAGGAGATGAAAAAGAGGGGTGGGCGTATGTGCATGTGCATGTGCTGCTAGTGTCTTTGTGCTTGACCAACAGTGTGCTGGGCACTGGCAGTGTATTGTAGGGCAATTTATGAGCATTAATGCTTGTAGCACCCAAGGATGTGCACAACTGGTACCCCTCACGTCCCCACTCCATACACACCCAGTCCCCTCTCCTCTCTCTAGCCAGCAGTCCTTACCTCATTCTGCACTGGGGGGATACTTGAGCGTGCCAAAGGTAGGGATGTGCTCTTGATTTGCATCAGTAGGAGTGTCTGGGGTGAAGAAAATAGCGTAGTTAAGGGGGATGTGACCTTTACCCTGACCCAACAGTGAAGGGCTATCGAGGAAAGGCAGCATTGGAGGACAGAATTGGAGGAAACGGGAGGAGGTGGAGCCTCCTTGTTCCTCCCTCTCAGCTGCAGCAGGACTATCTTAGAAAGGGCCCCTCTACCCTGTGCCAGGGAGTGCTCAACTGTGGATTCAAACCAATCACACAGAAGGGTCCAAAAATCACTCATTACAACTAAGAAAAGTCTTGTCTTTCCCGCTGATGACAAATAAGAGGCACTCGGCTTGTCATATCCTCACCAGTTCCCCAAACCCTTCTAGTGTACCTCCATGCACTCCTACCTGGCCGGCTGTTTCTCTTGCCCATAAGTCCCACAAAGAAATCATGCATGTCACCTGCAGAAAAAGGTCACACTGTCAACAGAAAGAGCAATGCTTTCCCCAAACTTGCATGGGTCAGGACTTCTGAGGTTCCTGGTCTCTGTTCTTTATCTAGCCCCAGCCTGATCCCTTACAGCTAGCAGGCCTATTCGATATCCACCCTCTCCACCCATCTTTTCCTCCATATTAAAAGAATTCTCTGTTCCAAAAGATGCCTGGCTTAGCATCTTTAGGGCCACCGAAAATCCTCGGTTCCTGCTGACCAGCTAGTGGTGGAGAGTCCCCCCACCCCGGCCACCGCCCTCACACCTGCTTCCTCCTAGTTGCCTGGTGGCCTCTCCCACTCAGGACAGCCGGGCTGAGCAACTGCAGCTGGTATATTGTCTGTACCAGCTGAGATGGGGCCAGCCAAAATGGCCCCTTGGCCCCAGGCCCATGGAGCTCCAGGTAAATGGTCAGCAGAGACAGGGAGGGAGAAGAGGCTACTCACGTTTCTGGGGAAGTGATGTTTGCTTAGGATCTGAGAAACCAAGAAAAAGTATGTAAATGGGAGTGGATGCAGGAAAGTGACAGTGACAACTATAGAGGGGGTTGAGATCACAGCCCTTATCAATGCACTAAGCCATCCCCCATCTCCCACCCACCTGACAGGGTCTCATGGGACTATCTAGTCTTCAGAATCCTGCCCCTCCCACCCTCTCTCCCCAGGGCTGCCTCTTACCCACACTAGCCTTGCTCAGCACTTTCAGCAAATCTTCCAGAGAGACTGAGCGGCTGTCATAGCTGTTGTAGAGTCTCCGCAATAGCGATGGGGGCAGCTGGTAGAGAGCCGAGTCCTTGTAAGAGAGGGAGGAACACACAGGGCTGAAGCAGAGGGTTCACACCCCATCCACTCAGTCTTTCCCACACACAACAGCCTCATTCCGAACCCATCACAGCTGAATCCAACACCTTGTTTCTTCCAGGATTTTTGTGGTTTACACTGGAAGAGAAGTGGGTGCTCAAAGTGCAGTGTAGGAACAGCAGCAGCCCCAGCACAGCTGGGACCTGGTTAGGAATGCAGAATCTCCATCCTTCCTCTGATCTACTGAGACAGAATCTGCGTGTGAACCTGACCCCCAGGTAATTCACACCCACAGCAAGATTGGAGACACCCCGGCAGGGCATTCCTGTAGGCTGGCCCACTGTCCTGGTTTGCCCAGGACAAAGGACTTCCTGGGGTGTGGGACTTCCAGTGCTCAAACTGAGACAATTGATCATGCTATCCCCCAAGCTCAAAGGGGGTTCTTCCCTGGAGCCCCTTCCTAGCTCCTGCCACCTCTTAGTAAAAAGGGCCATAGGTTCTTTTCTCCCTGGCATATCAGAAATCAGTTTGCCCAAAGATGTGAGCCCACTGAGTGAGCCATGAACTCCTGCATCACCAAGAAAGGCCCATCAGACAGCACAGGTATTCCCTGGTCAGTGCTCCGTGACTGAGTCACAGATAGGACATGGTCCTGAGGTCAGGTGGCAGTGGGCAGCCAGGGCACCCCTGCCAACCTGAGATTCCCCCACTCTGCTGTGTCCATGGATATTTCTTTCCCTGTTTCTTCACCTCCTCCTTTCCCCTTTTCTGCTCTGGATCTAGAATTTCAGGAAGGTTATACACTCAGAATGGTATTTCTTCTTCCCCACCACCAGAACCCAATTCTGGAGCTGACGCCCAACAGGGGCTCTTATTATCCTTATGATTTTTTTCCTATGGTCACGACAGCATGGTGGGTACATGGCACATACCCAGTTAATTGCAGCTTCAGAGAGATAATGACGATCAGGTTTGGAGATTCTCACCTTGAATCTGAGCAGTGCCTCTCTCCAAAGCCCAGGCACCCTTGAGCTGCTACACACACAGATGCACGTTTACCCAGGAAGCAGCTCATACATACCAACCCAGTTGCCTATGCCCAATTTCCTTCATCCTCACAGACCCTTGGGGAGAGAGGTGGGAGGCAATCCCTCTCTTTCATTGACAAAGAGAGGCAGAGGGAACATCTCATTGCCCAAACTCCCACTGGATTGTTGCAGAAGAACCCAGATACTATGACTACCCCAGGCTGGAACTTTGGGGTTCCAAATACAGTATATAGACTATATCCCACAATCCTGGGAATTTTGTTGTGGTTTGTTTTAGTACTGGGGATTGAACCCAAGGGGATTCTACCTACAAGATATATCCCCAGTCCTTTTGATTTTTAAACAGGGTCTCCCTGAATTGCTGAGGCTGGCCTCAAACCTGTGATCCTCCTATCTTAGGCTCCCAAGTATTGGGATTACAGGCATACTTCACCATGCCTGGCTCCTGGGTGTTTTGAATGGGTTCTGATATTTCAGATCTAACACAACAACCTAACATCTGCAAGGCTGCCTTGTGTGTCTGTCTGTCTGTCTGTCTCTCTCTCAGAGTCTCTCTCTCTCTCTCTCTGGCCAGCACATCACTTCCCAGCAGCCACTTTTCCCAAATTGTTCAAGTATTCTACCCACCTCCTGTAATGAGATGCTAAACAGATTGGAGCTAGAGAGGCAGTTAGACTACATGCACTGAATTTGTAATAAATCCCACCTGTAATCATCTTAAAAGCATTTGTACCAATGTAATTGCTGTCATTTGAAAACTTTGAAAAGACTTCTTCCTTGTACCCTGACCCTGGTAATTTCTATTCTTTTTCTTAGAGGAACTTCAGAATCAGGATCAAGCTGGCTTTTTGTTTTTTGGAGGTTTTTTTGTTGTTGTTATTGTTGTTTTGCTATCCCTATCAAGCAGAGGCTAGAGGGGGGCAAGGGAGAGGAAGGAAGAAAGGAATGGTTGGGATCTTATAAGCACCAGAGATCACAAGGGGTAGATAAACAGAAGATAAGGGAATTTATTTTCATTTTGAAAAAAAAAATAGTACGCGTAACAGGTGAAATAGTATGCAAGTGATTGTTTTGGAGAGAAATTCTGATTGTATTTCATACTGTCCAGGGGGTAGAGGAGATCTGACCTTGCCAAGGAATAGACCCCTAGCCAGACCACATAGAACCTTAGACCACCCTGGCTCACGCTTCACAGCACCATCAAATCACCAAGTCACCATCAGCCAACTGAGCAACATATTCGTAGGGCACCTTTTACGTACAAAGCAGGCAAAGAGACAGACACGTACAGACATACCCAGGAAACAGTGGGAACATGACAGAACCAGAGAGGCAGAGAAATCTAAAGGGAGACAAAATGCCCCAGGATAGAAAACCCACCTAACTTCCAACCCGTCTGCCTACCTTCCTCCCTGCAGCTGCCCAGACAGGCAGAACCCCAGGCATCCAAGATATTCCCAGGACTCTGCCAGGGGTGCCTTACCTTGCTGCGGCTCCCGCTGGGCACCACCTGCTCCTGTGACTCTTCACAGACAGCCCCTAAGCTCCAAGCTAGGCTGAGGGCCAGGATGGCTGCGAATAGCAGGGTGCTCCGCATGGTGCCTGGGAGAGGCAAAGGGACAGGCCCCAGGTAAGGTGGGGAGAAGAAGAGACTGCAGCCCAGTGAAAACACAAGAGACATTTGTGATCAGCAGCCTGACTCCACCCTGCTTTCCCAGCCCTCATTTCTGTCTCCCATGCAAGCCCTGGTCTGGAAAGAGAGTGGAACATATCTCTGAGCAGGGAGTACATCTTTTGGGCTCAGTTTCCTGGCTCCCCCATTAGACATCTCCCCAGGATGTCCCCCTGGCGATGAGCCATGGTGCCGGGGACCCCAGCTCTCAACAAAGATCATGATTTATAGGACATGCACTAATCCATTTCCTTAGTCAGCTTTCCTAGAGGGTATTTTTCAGTACTAGGTAACCCCAAGACTTAGGCACAAACTTTCTGGTGTGAACCTATGGGTTCCAAACCACCAGCCATGAACCTTACAGGCACGTTGTGCTCACCGCACTGCTCGCCAGTCAAGGCTGATGCCTCCTTTATTCCCCCTCACTCTGGCCTCTGACCCTTGGTGGTGGCTTCAGTCCATCCTCCAATCTCCCCCGGGCCTACCTGTGGAGCAGCTCCGAGCCTGGCGCTGCTGGGTCAGAGCTGACTGGAGCACTCTCCACTCCCCACAGCCGGTGCTGCTGGGCTGCTGGTGCTGAGGAGGAGAGAGACAGTGGAGGGGATGTGGAAGGTGGCAGTAACTCAGTCCCGGCTCCCCCATAAAGGCTCTGGGAGGGTCTGGGGGGGGTGAGGGGAGGGGCTGAGAGTCACCAATCCCAGGGTGGCTGGAGGGGAGGGGGAGGCTGATGGGGGAGGGAGGACAGAGACTGCAGCCACACAGCTAGACACACGCACATGCACACGCACACACACACCGGATCCGCAGTGAGCTGGAGTTGTCCAGCAGACCACTTTCCAGTGGCACCTAAGGTAGGCACTCAAAGGAACGCCGTTGTGTATGGTTTGTGGTAAAATGGCCACACTGGGTCTAGCTCAATAGGTGTGGCCCCTGGGCCTTTTTCCCTCCGTGTTCACCCAGCCCCTTGCCCTTTAAACCTTCCAGCTTGACTGCCAGGCTGAACTGCTCAGGCAGGTGCCACACCAGTATCACCAGGCTGAGTCTGGATCCCCTCCAGTCTCCATTCTCCTTCTGTCCTCCGCTCAGTGGAGCTCCCTCCACCCCCACCCCCACCCCCAGCAGTGCTGATTCCTCTCCTCTCCTCTCCTTCCTGACCCTGAATCAGCCTTACTTGGCTGCATCCTCCTGGAGTTCTGCTTCCTACCCCTCCTGCTGTAGCCTCAGAGAGGAGGGAGGAACCAGAAGGCTGAGCCTGTCCCTATCTCCACCCCTTGGACTCCTGCATTATTTCCAAATCGGCTTCCCTTTTTCCTCAAAATTACAATCCCTGCCCCCTGCCCCAGCTCTAATCTCCCTGCAGCTCAAGCATCCTCTGACCTCTCAAGTCCCTTGTTCACACGCCACACAAATAAGGGGGCTCATCTACCCATTGCACACCCAAGGGAGAGAGTCCCAGAGGACAGGCAGAGTGGGAGCCCGTGGTGCTGGAGAGATGGGGGAACACCTGGTGAAAGCCAAAGCCAGCTTTGGTTTTCATCAATCACCTCCACTGTGGAAGTAGGAAAAACGTCTGTGTCTCAGATGAGGAAGCTGAGGCCCAGGAAGTTCAGTCTCTCACTCCAATACATACAGCTACTAGTTAGTAGAGAACAGCCACCAACAGGTTCTTCTTACTCCAAATATCCCAACATTTTTGTTTTTCAGTACTGAGGATTGAACCCAGGGGCATTCTACCTCTGAGCTACACCCCCCAGCCCCATTTTTTTTTTTTTTTTTTTTTTTTTTTTTGCGGTACTGGGGATTGAACTCAGGGGCATTCTACCTCCAAGCTACACCCCCAGCCCTATTTTTTATTCTTTATTTTGAAACCGAGTCTCACTAAGTTGTGGAGTGCCTCACTAGGTAGCTGAGGCTGGTCTCGAACCCGGATCCTCTGGTCTCAGCCTCCCGAATGCTGGGATTACAAGCGTGCGCCACCACGCCCGACTCCCAGCCCCATTTTTTAATTCTTTATTTTGAAACAGAGTCTCACTAAGTTGCAGAGGGCCTCAGTAGCCGAGGCTGGCCTCAAACCTGTGATCCTTCTGTCTCAGCCTCCCAAGTACTGGGGTTACAAGCATGTGCCACCATGCCCAGCTTTCTCCCATTGTTTTTACTACCTGGCACAAACAGTGACCTGTGAGGGAATAGTTGACTCTCCTAGAGAGAGCAGATGGCCCACCTCTCTGAGACTTGGAAATTTGGGACTATGTGCTCTTCTACATCTTGGGACAAGGAGAGAATGCTATATCTTGTATTTACTACAAAGACCTCTGCTTCATGAGGCCCTTCCCAATCACCCTATTTAAACATATTACCACCCCAATATTCCAAATGTCCTCATCCAATTTTTTATGCACTTATTACAGGCAATATGCTGGTGTTGTAGTTATTGTCTCTCTACCATACACACTGCCTTCACTAGAACATAAATATCACAAAGGCAAACATTTTTTCTTTCTATTATATCCCTTGTCTTATAGTATTTGGCATATAATAGATGCTCAATAAAATTTTATTTATAAAATGAAAAGGGCAAAGCCAAGCTTCTTGTGTCTCAGCCCCAAACATGGATACTCTACGGAGTTCCTCAAGTGCTAATGGGGTACCCTCTACTCCACCCACCCTGGGACTTGGGCTATACTGACAGAAGCCACCCTGGCTACACAGGGCCCCACGTTCACACCAGAGTGAGGGCAGCAGCTGGTGCCAAGGCTTCTTTATTATGAGAAAGGCTAATGGGGCCTCATTAAAAGCTTCTCATTACCTAGCTAATTGTAGGGCTGTGTGGGCAAAGAACATGGGCCAGGACCCAGAGCTGGGAACATTTAGTGGGATGGGGAATAGAAGTAGGAGGCAGTTTACATACAAATGGCATGACTGGTTCATTCCTTTGAGAAGCTCAGGTGCTGCTCCTAATTGGACCTAGCCATCTCCCTCCTCCTCCTCCTCTTCTATACTCCCCCTGTCCCAATCTGGAGATGGAAGCCCAAGTGAAGCAGGCAGAGGGAAGTGTTTCTCCAGGAGGTATTGGATAAAATGCCTCCTGGGGGAGGGGGGTGCCAGGCATGGTGGCACACACTTGTAATCCCAGTACTTGGGAGGCTGAGACAGGAGGATCTCAGGTTCGCAGCCAGCCTCAGCTACATAGTAAGGCCCTCTGCAACTTAGTGAGACTCTGTTTCAAAATGAAGAATAAAAAATAGTGCTGGGGGCAGAGCTAAGATGTAGAATGCCCCTGGGTTCAATCCCCAGTACTGGGGGGAAAAAAAGCCTCCTGGGCCTCATCTCTGCTTCAGCTCCCTTCCCCACCAACCCATGCATCCCTACCCTCAAGCTCTAGCACCAGGGAAGCAGGGCTTCAGCAAAGGTCCACCATGAATAATGTCCTTTGATGATGCAGCTTCTCACAGAGAATGGCAGGCGCCAAGACTGAGGGGAGCAAGGGAATGGCAGGGAGAACTGATTGCCCCTTGATCTCTGGGACTAGCAAAGACTTGAAAGAGCTGATGTTAACCTAAGTTAGAGAGGTGATGATGGAGGGAAGCATTGGAGAGCTGGAGCAGGCAGCTTCATTTTGCCCATGTATCATATGTAAATGACATGTAAATTGCCTGTTGCAGCTAGAGAGCACTTAGTGTTTTTCCTTTGAGTATCTACTCTTTATTTGAGCCACATCTCAGACACTGTCATCAGCCTAGAAGAGAGGGTACTTGTGGTCCAGGGTTCCTAGCAATAGCTCCTGCTCTTTGCTGGGGTGAGGCCAGTAAAAGGTGTATATGAATGTGCTGACATGAGATAGGTTAGTTGGTCTTTGTCTAGGGGCTAGAGGTGGAGTGGACCCAGCACATGCTGTGCACACAAGATGACCTGCACATGTGCACCACATGCCCAACCTGTGGACTCCTCAATGACCTGAAAAGTTGCTGGGGGAGGAGGAAGAGGAGGAGAGAGGTCGGGGCCAGGGCCACATGTGACACCAGGTGAAGATACCAGTGAAGAATGCAAGGCTGGCATCTTCAGTGACCTGCCGTGTTCTGCAGCCAGGAGACAGCTGGAGTCAACCCACAGACCAAGGAATAGGGAGAGCCCCTTGGAGCCTGGCAAAGAAATGTGCTGAGCCAGGACCATGCCAGGGCTGGTTTAAGCTGTGAGATGCTAGCATGGCTTCTCCTGGGGGTTAGGGGAGTCCAGGATGGCTTACGCCCCTCAGAGGCTAGAACAACCTAGGCTTTGAGAGTACTGGACAGGCCAAGGGGAGAGGGAAGAAAGAAGGCGGCAGAATTCCTGCTTCTCCATGGTAAGAAAGCCAATTCAAGCCTTGTAACACAGGTGGGAAAACTGAGCCCTATATATTTCGGGCTCCTGGGCTCCAGAAGAGAAGAAAGGCAAAGACGGGAAAGAGGAAAGAGAGAGATGGAAGGGTAAAGGAGGAGAGGAGCCCCACCTGTCCTTGAACTAGCATCCATCCATGTGGTAGAGACCCAGCCCTCCCCCACTCCAGGGAGCTGCCCAGGGAGCCACTGGTGCCCTCAGCCCTGAGGAAAAAAAAGCAGGACAGAGAGCAGCAGCTGCATTTTCTCCTGAAATTGCTTCTGAAAATGACCAGACACTTCACTGGGAAAGTGACGACAATTTGGGCCCTGGGAGCAGGAGATGAGGCAGAGAGCGGGGGCGATCAGGATCAGGCCACCACTCCCGTCGGCCAGACAGGGTCTTCTTGGCCTGATTCTGGGAAGTCAAGGATGGGGGAGTTGTCAGGGGTGGAGGAAGCCTGGCCAGAGGCGGGGTAGCAGGCCCTCACACGCCTGGAAGAGCAGAAGCCCTGGGTCCCATCTCAGCTCAGAGCTGGGTGTGCTGAAGCATGGGGCTGGAGCTCAGAGAGCAAGATTAATCTGCAGGCAGGAAGAGAAGTTAATCAGGTCTCCCCGCCAGTGTGATTACCTGGGGCCGTGAGCTGCCTGCTGATGGTAGTGAGGTGAGGGAGACCCCAGCCTCAAGACACAGTGAGCTCAGAGCTCAGAGGAGGAGGAAGAAGGGAGGAGACAGGGAAGGCGCAAAATGCGAAAGGAAAAAGAGACTTCCAGCAGCGGTAACAAAGACAGCCCCTCGGAGGCTCTCATAGACCGCAGACCTAAATCCCTGTGAATATATGGGCAGCATGTTCCTCAAAGGTAGAGACCAGGATGATGAGGGGTTGAGACAAGACAGAGCCTATGAGGAAACAGATGTGAGGAGACTGAGAAAATATATGAAGCATTCTACAAAATATTATGTATTAATCCTAGAGCCCACACAAACAGGAATAATGACATGGTGTGAGACGGCTGGAAGCTGAGAAGATAATGACAATGACACAGAGAAAACAAAGACAAGAGGAAAGGGGCCAAGTCCTAGGGGTGGGAGAGTCCTGGTGGGGAGCCTGCCCAGTCTCAGGGCTGGGGGAGTCTGGGTGGGGGAACCTGCCCTTGTCAAGCACCACCAGCTGCAGGCCCCAGCTGTGGGACACTGATTAGCAAGAAAACTGTTGGCAGCAGCTTGGCATTGCGGGTGTGGAAAGGCAGGGCTGCAGGGAGGCAGGCGTGATGCAGCTGGTGCTGAGCTTGGGGGTAGTGGGGCTCCTTAGGTGCAGGGGACCCTGCATTCCCCAGCCCATCTCAGCTCACAGGAGCCCTCCAGCCTTGGACCTCTTTTCAGGCTAAATCTTCAAAGCATCCCGTCTCTGCCAAGAAGGGATCCTCACTTCTTCCCTCCAGGGACACATTTAATGAATCAGCCCACTGGCCACCTGCGACCTGAGCCCTATCCCCACCGCCCCACCCCCACCTGTCTCTCCAAACCCTGCCAGAGCTCAGCCGGTCAAGGAGACCAGAGAAAATTTCCCTTCTTATTGTCTGTGCTAGCTGGCTCCAAGGAGCCTGAGGGAGGAGAAAGGGCCTTGGGGGTGGGGGTCTAACTGCAACCATGTGAGGAGACAGCAGAACAGGGACCCACTCACACCGACCAAACCTTTCAGAACCATGTTTTATTAGTGGGTAAAGTGATGGAAAGTGGAAGGAGGCTGCATTTGGAGGAGTGGAAGTGTTGGGGAGAAGAAAGTTCCTCTTCAAGGGTTCCTCTGTCTCCGAGGCCCACCTCAGGTGGAGGGGCTCTGCTGGTCTGCGGGAGGCCCCACGCCTCACTGCACAGTCACCTCCAGGCAGTCACTCCCCTTCTTCTTGCAAGTTAGCTTGCTGTTCCCACCACCCTCGGGGCCCCGGATGACCTTGACAAGCACACTGCCCTCCTTGAACTTCACAGTGAACCTGGAGGGGGGACAGACAGAAAAACCAAAGCTAGAGCCCCCCTCCCTTCACCCCTACGCCTACATTTCCAAGATGGCTCCCCCTCCCTGAGGCCAGCACAATACATCCCTCACCCCCTGTCAGATGACTCAAGCCCGAGAACTTGGGTGGGGGAACTAAGAAACTCTGCCAAGCCCTGGCCTGACGTAGTATGCTTCACTTTCTGATTGCACAAATTTCCCTGGTCACAATGACCATCAGCCCAGTCATCTGTCCCAAGCTGTCCCTCACCACCAACTCATGGCCTTACTTCTCAGTCACGGTGACAGGAAGCCGCCTTTGTGTGGCATCCAGCACAGCCTGGTACATTCTTGCCAACAGTTCAATCACATGGTCACTGACCAGCAAGAAGTCCCCCTTGGAGCCCACTGATGATGTCTTAGAAAGAGGGAAAAATAGCAGGGAAGAGATTTGCACTTTTTCTCCTCGGGAGCAGACTGAGGGGCATTAAAGGGTCAGAATGAGAGGTGTGGCCCCCAGCACTTCCAGCCCGCCTGGCCCCAGGGTGCCCACTCCACTTAGCTGTCACACCTCACTCAGATGCAAGCTAAAGAGCCCATCCTGGAGGCTGGTGACTGACACCCCAGCCACGCTGTCTAGCCCAATGACAGTTTTGGCCTGGGACTTCTTGGCGTCTGTGAGAATCACATGCCCCCTGGTCAGGAGGAAAATCCGAGCAGAAGTCTAGGGATGGAACAAGAGAGAGTGAGCACTGGCAGAGCCTCCCACCAGTCCTCTCGGCTCAGTAGGGCACACCCAGCTGCCTGCGCTTGGGCTGCTTGCCCCCGGTCTGGATCCGGCTGCGGGAGTTCCGCACGCAGTCCTTCACCTTGCCGTTGCCGCGGTTGACCTTCTTCACAGTCTCTGCCAGCAGAATTGGACCTTCCTCCTTGCCCTTCAGCTTCTGCAGCCTGGGGTTCCCTTGCAGCCCAATGTAGTCACCACGGAATGGGATGGGGACGCTGAGGACACACGGGAGGTATGCAGTGCCTTACCCAAACCCCAGCGTATCCAACCTAGTCCTTGGCACCTTCCCCCAACCTCCACCATATCCTCTCTCAGTGGTTCACAGTTGTCATCCAGAACCAACAACATTAGCACCGCCAGACGTGGGACCTCCTCAGACCTGCTGAGTCAGAGATTCTGAGGAGCACAGCATCTGGGCGCCCACCGTCTTGCCAGGTGATCCTGATGCAAGCTTAGCTTGCAAACTGCCATTTGATGGAACTGACTCTGCAGGCCAGGGTCTCACCTCTGGGGGTAGGAAGCCTTCTTGTCCTTGAACAGCTCGCTGGCACAGAGCTTTTCCTTCAGTACCTGCACCTGCTTGGGGGACAGCTGATCCCGGAACTTCTTGCACTGTGAGGAGGGAAGGACAGGAGCTAAGATCATGGAGTATGAGGGCAGGGCTGGGGGGGAAGGTAAGAGACATGGACTAGAGAACTAGGGGAGATGAGGGACAGAGGGAAAAGGACAGGTGCTAGATACTTCAGGAGAGGTCAGGAGCTGGAGGGAACTGAGGGGTACTGAAGAGGGAAATGGAGACTATCAAATAAGAGCACCATGAGGGTGTGTGCTCAGCACACAAGGGCAAGGTTTAGCCCAGACAGGGGCTCAACAAGTATTTGTTGAATAAAAGAATGAGTAACATTACAAAAAGTAAAATAAGCCAGACAAATACTGCATGATTCCCACTTATAGAAGGTACCTACAAATTCACAGAAACAGAAAGTAGATTATAGCTGGGCATGGTGGCACATGCTTGTAATCCCTGTACATGGGAGGCTGAGACAGGAAAGATCACAGGTTCTCGGTCAGCCTCAGCAATTTAGTGAGGCCCTCTGCGAGACTCTGTTTCCAAACAAAAAAGTAAAATAGAGCTAGGGGTGTGGCTCAGAGGTAGAACACCCCTGGGTTCGATTCCCAGCACCAAAAAAAAAAAAAAAAAAAAAGAATCATAAATTATAGGAGGTGAGAGAATGGGAAGTTATTGCTTAATGGGCACATGAAGATACTTAATACCACTGTACACTTTAAAATGGTACATGTTATATCATGTATATTCTATTTATTTATTTATTTATTTAGTGGTACTGGGGATTGAACTCAGGGGCATTCGACCTCCAAGCTATACCCACAGCCCTATTTTTTATTCTTTATTTTGAAACCGGGTCTCACTAAGTTGTGGAGTGCCTCACTAGGTAGCTGAAGCTGGCCGCGAACCCAGATCCTCTGGTCTCAGCCTCTCGAATGCTGGGATTACAAGTGTGCGCCACCACACCCAGCTGTATTTATTTTTTTTAAACAGGGTCTTGCGCCGGGCGTGGTGGCGCATGCTTGTAATCCCAGCATTCGGGAGGCTGAGACCGGAGGATCCAGGTTCACGACCAGTCTCAGCGACCTAGTGAGGTACTCTGCAACTTAGTGAGACTCGGTTTCAAAATAAAGAATAAAAAATAGGGCTGGGGGTATAGCTCGGAGGTAGAACGCTCCTGAGTTCAATCCCCAGTACCGCAAAAAAAATAAAATAAAACAGGGTCTTGCTATGTTGCTGAGAGTCTTGCTATGTTGCTGATGCTGGCTTCAAACCAGCTGAGGCTGGCTGTGAACCCAGATACTCCTGTCTCAGCTTCCTAAGTACTTGGATAACAGGTGTTCACCACCAAGTGTATATTCTACCACAGGAAAAAAGCAGGGAAAGCTAGGCATGGTGGCACATACCTGTAACCCCAGTACCTGGGAAGCAGAGAAGGAGGATCACAGTTTAAAGCCAGCCTCAGCAACATAGCAAGACTCTCAGCAACATAGCGAGACCCTGTTTTCAAATAAAATAGGTCTGGGGGTATACCTAGAGATAGAATGCCCCTAGATTGCATCCCTAGTACCACAAAAATGAAAAATAAAAAAATAAATGAAAAGAGCCGGGCATGGTGTTGCATGCTTGTAATCCCAGCACTTGGGAGGCTGAGACCAGAGGATCCAGGTTCAAGGCCAGCCTCAGCTACCTAGTGAGGCACTCTGCAATTTAGTGAGACCCTGTTTCAAAATAAAGAATAAAGTAGGGCTGGGGATGTAGCTCGGAGGTGGAATGCCCCTGGGTTCAACCCCCAGTACTGCAATAAATAAATAAATAGATAAATAAATGAAAAGGGGTAGGGATATATCTCAGAGATAAAATGCCCCTGGGTTCAATCCCCAGTACCATGAAAAAAAAAAAAAAAAGTATGCAGGAGTAGGGTAGGGGAGAGGTAGAAGAGGGAGGCCAAAGAAGGAGACATAAAATCACAAAGGAGAAACATGCCTGGCCTCACCTTCCATTGGTGGAAGAGCTGTTGTAGCTCCTGGTTAGCCCTGTTGAAGCACTTGTAAGGGGCAGCTGGCCACCTGTTGTCCAAGACCTTGGTGGATGGCAAATTGTTCTTCAGGTTCAGCAAGAATTTCTGTGCCTGGATTGGGAGAGGGATTGGGAGTAGAATGGGGAGAAGAAAATTCCTAGCAGGCAGACTCACCTAGATCCTGCCACTTACAAGGAGGGGGCCACCCTAGGAAGAAGCAAGAGCAGAGCCAAAGAGATGGGAGGGAGTGCCTTCCTGATCTCTCAGCATGAAGGGTAGGTTGAAGCTGGGAGGTAAGGGTGTGAAAGAGAGTGGAGAGAGAGAACTCCTTCCAGCCAGCAACCTGCTACCCATGGTAGCAAGGTAGAAGAAATCAACACAACAGCTGGTCTCAATATATTGCTCCTAGAGCTTCCTATTCTCTCAGCTCACAATTGTCTGTGTTGGCTATTAGATGGATACTAAATCTGCCCTCTTTCTGATCAGTTGAGTCTAACACCTCAGCTTGCCATTTAAAGTCCTCCATGTAAGCCAGGCGTGGTGGCGCATGCTTGTAATCTCAGTTTTTGGTTGGCTGAGACAGGAGGGTCACAAGTTTGAAGTCAGCCTCAGCAACTTAGTGAGGACCTCAGCAACTTATGGAGACTCTGTTTCCAAATAAAAAATAAAATAGGGCTAGGAGTGTAGCTCAGACATAGAAAGCCCATGGGTTTAATTCCTAGTACCACAAAAAAAAGTCCTCCACATAGATCCCAAGATCAGATTACACAGCAACACCCTTCTCATTTTGTGCCTAGCTGCTCTGTTAGCCCAACTCTGCCCACCAAGATTCTGCCCATCCTTGGAGATGCAGCTCAAAGCCCACCCTGATGCCCTAGGCTGTAGGGTGCCTCTCCTTTCTCTGAAGCCCCTTTGTACTTTGTCTAGATTTCTATCGTTGTATTACAGTTATGGGTATGGAAGGCATCTCTCTCTCTTCTATGCAGCCAGTCTTTTGGAGTCAAGATCTTAGACTGCCAATTTTTTTCACCATCCAACATTTATTGTCTCTCTGCATATCACTGTTCTAGGAATGGGGACACAGCAGTAAACAGAACAAAGTCTTCATTCTAATTGGGCTTACATTCTACAGAGGGGCAGGGAAGGGGGCAGACTACAAGCAAATAAATACATAATGAGGTGTCAGATAATGCTATCTGCTCTGATGCAAACAAGCAGGCTCTCAAGTAGGAATGACATATTCCAGAGACATGAAGAAAACCAGTGGGGCTGGAGTAAATTGAGCAAGAGGTGAGAAGAACAGAGAGTTGGTGAGGGGCAGATCAGGAAGGGCCTTGTAGGGAGTGGTAAGAATGTGGCAGGCTTTTATTCTTAGTAAAATGGAACACTGTGGGCCGGGCATGGTGGCGCACGCTTGTAATCCCAGTACTTGGGAGGCTGAGACTGGAGGATCCAGAGGATGTGGGTTCTCGGCCAGCCTTAGCTATTTAGTGAGGCCCTCTGCAACTTAGTGAGACCTTGTTTCAAACTAAAGAATAAAAAATAGTGGGGTGTAGCTCAGAGGTGGAGTGTCCTTGGGTCCCATCCCCAGTACCGCAAAAAAAAAAAAAAAAAAAGGAACACTGTTAGAATGTTTAAGCAGAAGAGTAACAATCTAACTTAAGGGTTTTTTTAAACTTAATATTGCTTATTTTTTATTTTGAAAGTTTTTAAACTTGCAGAAGAGTTGAAATAAAAAACAAAACAGAGCTGGGCATGGCGGCCCACGCTTGTAATCCCAGCATTCGGGAGGCTGAGACCGGAGGATCCAGGTTCAGGGCCAGCCTCAGCTACCTAGTGAGGCACTCCACAACTTGGTGAGACTCGGTTTCAAAATAAAGAATAAAAAATAGGGCTGGGGGTGTAGCTCGGAGGTAGAATGCCCCTGAGTTCAATCCCCAGTACCGCAAAAACAAAACAAAACAAAAAAACCCAGTATAATGAACATCCATATTTTGTATATCCATCATCTATATTCAACTAATAATGTTAGTGTTCTGCTCTATCTGTGTTCAGTTTCTTCTGTGTGCACTCTCTAACACACACATATGCAGGTGAACATATACAAATACACATACATACAAGTTCTTGCTACTACACCATCCTAGCTAGGTCACATATTTCCCCCTAAAACTTTAGCATGCATCTCCCAGGAACTGGGGCACTCTTGCATGATCAAAACTCCACCATCACACCTAAGAAAATCTATGTTAGATACACTAACATATGTCTCCATATGTCCTCTATAAACTTCTAAACATGTCCATTTTAGCTTCATTTTTTCTGTTCTAAAATGCAATAGAGTTTCATACATGGTATCTGACTGCTTAGCTTTCCAGTTTAGAACAAAGAGGTGTGTGTGTGTGTGTTTTACTGGGGATTGAATCCAGAGGCATTCTGCCTATATGATACATCACCAGCCCTGTTTTATTCTATTTTTATTTGGAAACAGGGTTTCGCTAGGTTTCTGAGAGCCTCACTAAGTTGCCAAGGCTGGCTTTAAGCCTGTGATCCTCTTGTCTCAGCCTCCCAAGTACTGGGATTATAGGCATGCACCATGTACCCAGCTGTTTTGAAGTTCACAAAACAACATAATTTCTTTTCTTTTCTTTTTTTTTTTTTTTTTTTTTTTTTGCGGTACTGGGGATTGAACTCAGGGGCATTCTACCTCCGAGCTACACCCCCAGCCCTATTTTTTTTTTTTTTATTCTTTATTTTGAAACCGAATCTCACCAAGTTGCGGAGTGCCTCACTAGGTAGCTGAGGCTGGCCGCGAACCGGGATCCTCTGGTCTCAGCCTCCCGAATGCTGGGATTACAAGCTTGCGCCACCACGCCCGGCACAAAACAACATAATTTCTTGATGGAGAAATTATTAGGTATTTTTTGAGGGAGAAGGAGGGAGTGGGGCGAGAATTGGGGAAGGGTTAAATGAGAAATGTGTGCATGGATGCCTTTATCTATACTAGCTTGTACCTAACAAAGATGTATGATTACAATGCACCAAATAAGGGAAAGATGAAAAAAAAAAAGGATTTGTTAAAGTTACACCAGGAGATTTTTGATCTACGTAATGCAGAGCCCATTTCTATTAATGTGACAGAAACAGCTAAGACATTTGTAGATCGGCTTCAAGCCTTGGTCACTACCTGGCCCTCATTTACCTCCTTGCTGGGAGGAGTTATCGTAGCAACAGCAATAGTCATTCTAGGCTTATATATTCTACCACTTGTTATACGCCTTGTGATCAATGCCTATGTTAGTATACGAGCAGATTTACATGGAATAAAAATGCAAGCACTGCCTCGCACAGGGCCTGGTAGTCAATGACAGGTTCGATTTTCTCAGGGCAATATCAACCTAAGACAGGGCTCGTTGAATGACTCATTGAGACCCCATGACGGGTAAGATTAAGCACCTGGTAGGAAACGACCTAAGACAGGCACAGTTCTTCATGCATTTTAAAATAAAAATGGGGGAGTTGTGGGAGCCCAGCTGGGCCCTTTCCCCCCTGGCAGTTGCTATCTGCATATATGAGTAATTATACTGACTTTTCTGCTATGGCTACACTGGTGCCTCGAAGTCTGGAGATTGCTCCTAGGATGCATAGATGAAAGACCCTCCTATTTCTTAAAAAGTAAATATATGACCCTAAAGGATTATGGCTTTATGACTCTAGAAAGTTTGCTTTACCAGGCTATGTTAAGAATGTGGGCTATACATGTAAAATGAAGAAATGGTGCTGTTTGTGATCTGACAATGATTGATATGTCATAAATGTCTATGTAACCCTGTTGTACTCAAGAAATGTATAAACAATCCGTGCTGAAAAATAAAAAAAAATAAAATAAAAGATGCTTTGACTGGAGGAAAAAAATATTTTATATGCATAACTACATATACTTTGGAATATATGTGAATATATGTTTATGTATTTATATGTAAATATCTATGTGTTTTATATATAAGCACATCTCCTTTAACCTGAGAAAAATAGCAAATATTCCTCAATATCACTTAATTCAAATTCAAATATCTCTTAAAATGCCTAAAAATTATTTTTTACTGTTAAAAAAAAAGAAATTATTAGGTATTTTTCTTTTTTTTTTTTTTTTTTTTGCGGTACTGGGG